>JACEGR010002707.1:0-121653 GCA_014170235.1 Listronotus bonariensis | reverse complement strand
TAGTTCTAGTTAGTAACTTGGAAAAATGGTTCAGGGACTCCTAACTTTGTAGTAATTTTCAGAAACGTGCATGGGCACCAAACTGGATATCAAATCCAAAGAAGGACTGTTGTATAAAGAAGCACTCTACAGCATGGCGGAACTCCTCTATTACAGATTTACACGGCCATGGTTACTTTGGAAACCTATTTACTATACAACTGCGGATGGAAAACTTAGTAAAAAAATGGTGAAGGTTATGCATGGGTTTACAAATAAACTTATTCGAAAAAGAGCTGAAAATTTTAAAGTGTTTGATGACCCAATCAGTGAAGGTTCAGATGTTTATAATTCCAAGCAAAAGTATCCTTTGCTTGACGTGATGTTAAATGCCAAATTTAAACATAATTTAATAAATGAAAAAGGCATAAGAGAAGAAGTCAATACTTTTGTCTTTGCGGTGTGTCTTAGTATCTATCAATTACACAGCCACACAAAAAAATATCTGTGCTCTGGTTACTCTTACGTAGGGTGTTCAGAAAGTTTTGAGATACTTTGTAACTAAACGGTGCAGGAAAGTAACATTGATGTTTTTTGTTTACATAGCTACTAGTAAACTATCAATTTTGCGCCAGTTCGTGTCCAGCGATTTTAGCGCAATGGCGTCGGGGACGACTGTCAACTGTCGTGCAATTTTAAAATACAACTTTTCACGTGGGTTATCTCAAGAACAGTGTTTAGAAGAAATAAGGCCTATACTTGGTGATTACTGTCCATCTCGTGCGACCATATACAGATGGTACAAACAATTTCAGCGGGGCTCGTTTTCGCTTGAAGAAGCCTCACGCTCAGGTTGACCGTGTGAAGTAGTTACCCCAGAAAACATATCTGCCGTTCAAAAAGCTATAGAAACAAACCGACGAATTAACTATCGACAGTTAGAAGAGACATTGAACATTAGTTTAGCAACATTACACACGATCATACATGAGCACTTGGGTTTTAGAAAAATTTGTACTCTTTGGGTTCCACACATGTTAACTCCCGAGCAGCAGACACAAAGAGTGAATTGGTGTAAAAAAGTGATGTCCAAATTCCAGGAGGGTAAATCTAAAGACATAGTGTCGATCGTCACGGGAGATGAAACTTATCTTTATTATTACGACGTCCTAACTAAACAACAGAATAAGATATGGGTTTTCGAAGGTGAAGAAACTCCCACCGAAGTTTGCATCAAGATATGTAAAAAAAATAATGATAGTTGTTTTCTTTGGTTCAAGAGGAATAATTGAACGTGTTGTGCTCCGAGAACAGAAGACCGTAAATGCTCTCTGGAAAACGACAGTATGCCTTTCAAAACTTATAGAAAAGTTGAGAGTGATTCGCCCAAACTCGCAACTCGCTAGCTGGTACCTTCATCATGACAATGCCCCACCTCATCGAGCTGAACTTACCAGTCAATTTTTGACAGATGCAGGCTTGAGACTTTTGGAACATCCGCCTTATAGCTTCGACTTGGCGCCGTGTGACTTTGGGTTGTTTCCTTTGTCAAGAGCCAACTGAAAGGACAAAAGTTTAAAACTGAAGACGCGCTACTGGAGGCCTGGGATAAAATATGAGCTGAAATTTCAAATGAAAAGTGGAAAGCTATTTTCAGTGACTGGTTTGTTAGAAGGGAAAAGTGTATTCAATGTGGTGGAAATTATTTTGAAAAAATCAAATAAATGTACGTATATCTCAAAACTTTTCGAACACCCTACGTACTGTATGTGTTTGGGGTCATTAAAACTGAACTTATTGTCTCTATATGACACATCAGGGTTAAGAAACATAAAGTGTAGTATTTAAGTGTGAAACAAATAGGTAACCTAAAAGTTAAAGCATATATAGAGTAGTTAAAAAAACTAAAACTGCTTAAAAAGTACCCTTATTTCTAAAAATTGATAACATTTTAAATAGTAAAGTTATTTAGAATTAAAAGCTTTGCATACAGGGTAATATTAAAATCGGTCACGCAACTTAAGGGGGTAATTTTACTTGATAAAATAAGGGTAGAGCTTCATATAATTTTTTTCAAAATGTCATTCGTTTTCGAGTTACAAGCCGTCAAAGTTCAATTTTTATTTTGGTTTTTCGCCATATTGCATTTATTTTTTAACCAATCCAGTTGATATTTGGTACACAAATCGAGCTTTGCAGATTCTAAAATTTTAAAGCAAAAGTACTTTTTTAAATAACGACAGAGGGCACTTTACCTAAAACTTAAAATTTATTTACATCATAACTTTTTTATTTGGACAGATATCGCAAAGCTGAAGGCGCTATTTTATAGACAATCAAAAACTTAAAAAATAAGGTACTTTTTATTAAAGTCGATAAACCTTACCGTTTAGGCACCAATAGACATCAAAGTTTTCATCAATTTCAATCAAATTACCTATAGTAGAAACAGTTTAAAAACGCAAATTCGGCACCCTTTGAAAATAATAAAAAAACATAAAAAAAGGCCACCTGCAAATTCCCATAAATAAGGCGGCTTAGTCAGTGTTGCCACGCTGACTAACATTTACTTATAATAGTTTAATAGAAATTAAAGTTGATTATCTCAATAAACGAATTATTTTATTTTAAGATTTTTTAATACAAATAACTTACCATGCCGAGGTAAAGGTGGTAATACTTAAATACTATCATCTTCCGTATCACATTGTACTTTTAGAGTTGTTAATGATTTATAGGGAAAGTTAAGTTTTTTCTTTCTTACTTCAGCTAGAATGTCACTTGCAGTAGGAGATATATTTTTCTTATAAACATTATAAACTATATTTTTAATTTCCATTTTTACGCCTGTTTGCACTTTTTTAAGCATAGGTTGATTTTTTTCTGCATTCTTCAGTGACACCTTTGGTAACAATATTATCAGCAGTGCGAAAACAAATATTTGCTAATTTACTAACTTTTTTAGATTTAAATAAATATTTAATAGTACTTGTTGAGCTTCGCGAGGTAGATGTTTTCCAGTCTAATCGGTAATATTACCGTTAGTATTCTCCGTCTTTTTGTGTCTTTACTAAGTTCATAGGGACCCCAAAGTTTTTGACTGTCCGTAAATGGTCGCCACGGTTTAAAATTATTTGAGGCACTTCAAATTGTCTCCAAATTGCAGTTTTTTAATCTCTACCAATAACACTAGACGAAATAATAATATACTGCACAGAAAAATAAAAACTATATAACAAAAAGCACTAAAACAAAAAAAATAATATAACATATTTTGGGCAAAGGTCGTTAAAGTAACGAAATCAATCACTCTGTTTTCGCAAACAGCCAAAAATTAACTAAAATGTAAAATTTATTTAACACTATTAATATATATGGCAACATCTAATATTATTTTAATATCAAGACGGTTTTTTTCGTTTAGTCGGGGGCAAGTGGTATTAAAATAGGTATAATATAGAATTTAAATTTATTACGTTTTACCTAATTAAATGGTTTCTAATTATCATTTTCTAGAGTTTTACAATCATAATATCAAAAGGGCTTATCATGCATATTCTTTGTTGTTTTAATATGCTATGTTAGCTTGGTAACAAGGGGTTACGCTTGCACGAGTGGTGCTAAGGGTTGTTATAAATTCTATAGGCAATGTCAGGACACTTTGATTTCTGGTACGTATAAGTTTTGCGGGGAAGGGGGAGTTCACGATATTTGTTTGTGGTTTAATGTATTATAAAATTCATGCTGCAATGTTCACAAAGAGATTTGTTTACATTATGGTTTTTTGCCTATTTTTCGGCATCCTTTTCAGGATGAATTAAAGGTGGGTTCTACTATATAAAATATTTTGTTCCATATCGTAAATCGGGATTTTTCGCTATATATTCGGAACTTCGGGACGGAAGACAACCCTAGTGCTGCTACACAGGGGAATTTAAGGCAATGAAAATGCATATTTCTTAGCCTGGAAGAATCTTACAAATCCTATGTTAATTTTTACATCTCCTTAACCATTTGTGGAATACCAAAAACCTTGGCTTAATATAACTAGAAAACATTAATTCCATTTACAGGAAAAATATAGTTGCTAATCCTGATCCTCCATGAACATAAATTCAATATTACAAAGTTTAGTACTGGATAACAATAATACATATAACTTTATTCCATAAAATGTGTTCCTAAAATTATTAAATTTTTCCGAATGTCACTGGCTCTTGGACTACTTTATAAAACACGCCGCTCTCCTTTACAGTCCGTGCCGATAGAGACGCACGTGCATCAAGCGGCTTATTATAAAGGAAAGTTAGCAAAGGCGGCCGCGAAGAAAGCCATGCCGATTTAATTGCTTACAACTTTTTTGTGCTTTTTTTTGTTTTTAAAGAGTACCGAATATGCGTTTTTAAACTGTTCCTACTATACATACATACAAGGTGTCCAGTAACTCAACCGACAAACTAAACCAAACGATTCTACAACAAAAAATAAGATAAAAACATTAAAAGGGCATATGTCCTAAACGTTTTAGTTTTTGAACTACGGGCTGTTAGAAATAAAAAAAAATTTGTGAGGCTGTGTTAGCCATTTAAATTGGACCCAATTATTGTGTTATTATTTTATCTGTTAAATATTTATTTTTAGGGTCACGACACAACAGCCATGAGCCTCAGCTTTACTTGCATGTTACTGGCCTCTCACAGTGAAATTCAAGTGAGTAAATGCTTTGGTTTTCAACCATTTATGTAATATTGACATTTCCGACTTTTTAAAAGTTTAAAGGTGTCACTTGTGACTTTTACTTTCATTTCACTGTTTCCATTTGTCTTCCCCGTGGCCCAGTTGACAGAGCTTTGTCCTTAGAAGCCAGAGGTCGCCGGTTCAATTCCCAGCGGGGAAGACATATCTAGGTAGTAGTTATTTAAAAATAACGACCCGATACCCACGGACACCCACAGTACTCTGGTATTTAGGCATATGCCTTGGTGAGATAACAAAAAGATAAAAAAATTTACGGAAAAAAATCAAATTTTGCCTGAGAGCCGAAAGTAAAATAAAGTTAAAGTAACTGTAGCAACCGTCACATATATTATAAGAAAAAAATACATATTGAGATCTGGTCTGATTAAGGCAAAACTTATTGATTTGATCGTTACTTGATGAAGCTTCATTATCAATAATTCTAATTTAATAACATAATTAAAATAATTTTAATAAAATAAAATTATTGATAATGGAGCTTGATCTAGTCTGATATTTCAAACATCTCTGCGACATCTCCACCCACGATAAATGTCTGATGGCGTAAATATTTAACAAACTAAAAATAATTTTATTAGGTTGACAAATTTTTGATGTAAGAAGAACCAAAGAGAAATAAAACAAAAGGTTATAAATAAAATAGTAGAAAAACCTGGTTGAAAAGTTTCATTACTGTAGCTGTCTCAATAAATGGTTCACCATGGGCGCGGCGCTACGCACTTTCTAGTCCAAGAGCTCGTGAGCGGCAGACTTTTATTAAATTAATGCGTTGCGTCGTTTTTAGTATCCTTGCAATTTTTCCTGAAATGATAGCTTGGGTTGGCCAGAAGATGATGACGGTTTAGGTAAATCAGATTCAATAACAATCTGTTTCTCCAGCCAAGCAGAATTTTTACTTTGAAAATATTCTTTCTTTTGTGGTGCTTTGCACCATCTCTCTTGAAAATTGTGGCAGTTGCATCATCTTTCTCGAAAATTGTAGCAAAAGCCAATAATTTTCTTACTAATATCTGGTTCATTAGATAAATTAATTTTTTTCGGAAAATTTCTTGTTTCAGGTTATTGAATATTTTAAAAACTTTTTATATTGTCTCTATACACAACCACAATTCTAAAAGGTGATCATTATTAAAATAATGCCTGTAAAGAAAATTTTTTTTTTTTAGCAAGTAGTCTTAACTAAAGAATGTAAAATAATAATTACATATAAATTGTGGTGCTTTGCACCATCTTTCTTGAAAATTGTGGCAGTTGCATCATCTTTCTCGAAAATTGTAGCAAAAAGGCAATAATTTTCTTACTAATATCTGGTTCATTAGATAAATTAATTTTTTTCGGAAAATTTTTTGTTTCAGGTTATTCAATATTTTAAAAACTTTTTATATTGTCTCTATACACAACCACAATTCTAAAAGGTGATCATTATTAAAATAATGCCAGTAAAGAAAATATTTTTTTTTTTTTTTTTTAGCAAGTAGTCTTAACTAAAGAATGTAAAATAATAATTGCATATAAAGACCTAACAAAATAATGTAAAACATATTGTCGCAAAATGCAGAGTTCAGAAATTACAAATTTTTAAAAGTTAATGGTAAATGAGCCAATAAGCAAACTAATTATATTTGGAACGGACAAAATTAGGTAACCATCATAAAAAAATATATATTTTTAAAGCATACTTAGTTGTTAATAAAAAATATATTTTCTTTGAAAATATAATTAAACAGTTAATCATCACACTTTCAACTTATTGATTCTGCTTAATTTGTGAGAACTAAAGGCAGCTTCCCGAGAAAAGAAGGACGAATCAAGAATAAACACGCTATACTGGTTAAGTAAATAGGTATTGGGATATCGACCATTAAAGCAACAAAAAGATGTATGTGACTAATCCAATCAGAAATGTTTACATGCAGGTATTCATGTTAGATTGTCTTTTTTCCTTACATTCCCTATGTGTGATGTTATTTAGCTCATTCTGTAAATCTAAATAATTATGTATTCTGATGTAAACAAAATTTTTCTTTTATCAATTCGTAAAAATGAATTTTGGCCAAAAAATTGGGTCGCAGAAACCATAGTGCATCGATACGAATAAGCATTAAAAACAAAAAACACTAATATGGAAAAACTAAGTTTATTTGTTTATAAATATAGCCATAAAAGCATTTTTTAATTTTGAAATTTTGAAATAAGTCAGTTAAACGCGTTTGGGATAAAAACATTTTTTTAATTACACTTATTTACACTGTCCTATAATTAACTGACTGACAAATAAAATCACTACTGTGATATACTTATATACTTATATTTTTCTTCCATTTATTTAGTTATAAAGAGTAGTTTATTTTTTATTTTTTCAGTTAGGTTAATTATATTAAAGACTTTTAAATAAATTATTATTAATATTTCCAGGATTAACCCAACCAAAAAACTAAAAATAAATACTTTTAGAAAACCAAATAAATGAAAGAAAACTATGTATATAAACACAAAGTAAACAAATTTCTTTTTAGACTGAAATATATCAAGAAATATTAAGTGTCTTGGGAACTAATCCAGATAGAATCCCTACCTACGATGATTTACACAAATGACCTTATTGGAAGGGTAAATATAGTTATATATATTATATATGATATATTATAAATACGGTATAATAATATACCTAAGCGTTGCCAGGTATCGGCAGGGTGGCACATGTCTCCCGCCCCCAGCTATTGGTGAAATTTGGTGAGTTTTTTTTCAAACCCCCCAACCCCTAATCTTATGTGAAATTTATAGGAATGCAAAAGGCATCATTTGTCAAACAGAAATTGATTTTGTAGGCAAAATTATTTTAAAGAGCAAGAAAAAGGTCCTTCAACCAAAAGTAACACTAAATAACAATTTCCTGGGGAGGACTGCCCCCACATTTGTTACCTTTTTCTCTTTTAGCTGCCTTAAAATGACGTAATATTTACATAGACTCCCCCATGGTGAGATTCACCTCGACCCCTGCCCTAAATATGTCGCGTAATTTATGCACGCTCCCTAAGCAACTATAAATACAATAAAAATAAATATACAGACTAATACAAAAATATTTACCTCCTTTAAAGACAGTTAAAAAGAAAACGTCCTGCTTTTCTATGCTATCCACCACGACTCTCTCCCAGACCGGTTTCGCCTGCCTTCCAGGAACTCCTCAGTGAGGCTGTATATGGATAGCATAGAAAAGCAGGACGTTTTTCTTTTAACTGTCTTTAAAGGGAGTAAAATATTTTGTATTAGTACACCAAGGACAGTAGGGAATTTTTCCTTTTGCTTTAACAAATATACAGACTGTCCACGGATGGGGTTTACACGAGAACAAATAATGGACCAAAAATTTTTATTTTTCGAAAAAAGTAATTCTTTATTAATATTTTAACTTGTAAAAATATGATTCACGAAGAGAAAATGTTAATTTTGTACACAGGGTTCCCAAACAATTAAAAAACATGATTTTTTTCCAAGATTCAACAACCTTTTTTTTCCATTTGCAGACAAAATATTTTGAGGGAAATTTATTTAAAATAGGGTGTGTAAACGATAAAACCAATAATACAAAATTTTATTGAATCTCATAATTTGGCGAAAACTCGTTGATCCCAGCTGAAAAATTGTGTTGTGTAAAAACATGGAGTTTTTGAAACGCAAATTGTAAGCGTTTTTAGGTCTTTTTATTACAAAAACTTAAAAATACATAATTTTTTCCATTACCGTTTAAAAATGCTGTTTTTTTAATCGTTAACAAAAAGTTATAGTACTAGTACACTACATAAAGTGTGAAAAAAGTAATTTTTTTAACACTTCCAAGCTTTTTTCACACTTTGAATAAGTGTTTCGGTTCAAAGCGTACTACAATAAACTTAAATAATAATTTATGCAATGTAACAGTAAACGCGACATCAACTGAACCAAACCGTCAAGTTACCTTTGATTTCGTCATTCTTTCTTGTAGTTCATGTGTCACTGGTTTTTAAATTTAACAGTTTGCAAATAAATTTAATAGAAATTGTTAAAAATCAATAGAAATAATAAATTTGTATGACTAAGACATTGAAAAGGAATTTAACTGATTTAGGATTATTTCTACAAAAAGTATGTACAGGGTGTCCCATTTTGGTTGTCCCTTATGGGAAACTTGGAAACCATAAGAGATATTAAAAATCTGATACCCCATCCTCGAGCTCTTTTTGGAGAAAACATTTATGGTAAAAACAGATCATCGCTATCGCGAAGCGTTTCAGAGATACAGGGTGATTCTCGATTTTTTCACTTTTGAAAAGGTCCATGTAGCTTTGTTGTTATTACAGATACGAGAAAACTAATTGCACATTATAAAGACACTTTTTTTCGTAGAATCCAGTGGCGTAGCCAAAAAATTTTTTGAGCTGTCATTTTTTGACATATGACCCAAACATGTTTTTTTTATTAGGGACACCCTATAAATGATTAGGTAATAAAATTGCTTGTTTTTTTCTGATTAAAATAATATATCATAGTAGGTGGTTTAATAAATTTTTTACGTCAAATATTGGAAAAATTATGATTTTAAAGACGCATTGCGGCTTCTATCTGTTTTTTAAGTTGTTTTATATTTTTGTTTTAAAAGGAATCTGTCATCCCTTAGCTCAGGAGACATTTCCGTAGAAAAAAACAAAAAAATAGTTTACAACAACAATAATAAACAAGTTATATTAATTAAACTTAAAATTTTATCAAGTTTTTTTTTAATTTTTGATTTTTTATTTTTTTATTTTTTATGAATTCTCCATGTCAACTTTACCAATAGAGCAAAAAAAAATGTAAAGTCCAAAAAAAACATCAAAAATTTTTTGACACACCCTGTATAACTTTGATTTTTATTTTTTTATACAACATTATCATACTAATACATTACAAAAATTTTTTTGCTTCAAATTCATAAATAAGGACGCTATGAATTTTTAAATTTAAACATAAAAATAATTATTTTTAATTTTTGGGACACACTGTATCATTTATGATAATATATCTTCCTTATCATATAATATTATCCACCATAATTTCATCCTTATATATTCATAAATAAAATTGTAGGAAATTTTTAAAGTTAAAAATAAAAAAATCATTTTAATTTTTGAGACACCCTGTATCAATTTTTTAGGTATAATAATATTTCTCCCCATCACATTTATCAAATACCAAAATTTCATTCCTTTATTTTCATAAATAAAGTTGTAGGAAATTTTTAAATTTTAAAATAAAAAAATATATTTTAATTTTTTGAGACACCGTGTATCATTTTATTATGCGTATTAATAATCTTCTACATCATATATATTATTTACCAAAATTTCATACTTATATATTTATAAATAAAGTGGTAGGAAATTTTTTAAATTTTAAAATAAAAAAATGCGTCTTTAAAATCATAATTTTTCCAATATTTGACGTAAAAATTTATTAAACCACCTACTATGATATATTATTTTAATCAGAAAAAAACAAGCAATTTAATTACCTAACCATTTATAGGGTGTCCCTAATAAAAAAAAAACATGTTTGGGTCATATGTCAAAAATGACAGCTCAAAAAATTTTTTAGCTACGCCACTGGATTCTACGGAAAAAAGTGTCTTTATAATGTGCAATTAGTTTTCTCGTATCTGTAATAACAACAAAGCTACAGGGCCTTTTCAAAAAGTGAAAAATCGAGAATCACCCTGTATTCTGAAACGCTTCGCGATAGCGATGATCTGTTTTTACCATAAATGTTTCTCTCCAAAAAGAGCTCGAGGATGTGGGTATCAGATTTTTAATATCTCATTATGGTTTCAAGTTTCCCCATAACGGGACAACCAAAATGGGACACCCTGTACACTACAATTTGTAAAATTAAATAATAAAGGCGTAGTTATGAAGAGGATAATTTTCTCTTAAAAAAACGAGGCTATGATTTTTTTGTTGCAATATAATGGCTGTGCTGCAAAAATTAAAATGAATAGGTTTAGATAAATAAAATATGTATAAAAATGGTATTTTTGATTTTTTTGCGGTCATAAAAAAATATAGTATGTATCACATGCATAAAAAGCCTTTTTTTTACTCATGGGATTGCCGCACTCGCCTAAGGGCTCGTGCTGTCAAACTTCCCATTTGTAAAAAAAGTATTACTTTATGCACTTGTTACATAATTTACTATTTAATAACTTCAAAATCAGTTTTATAAAACTTTTTGATACCCTTGTAACAATAATAATGTCATTTAAAATGCTATTTATAATAAATTTTTAAAATGTGATTTTGCCTAACAATGAAAGATAAAGGTAGTTTACTACTGAAGATCAATTATGATTTTCAAGTTTTGGTGAACCCTGTATACAAAATCAACATTGTCTGTTCGTGAATCATATTTCTTTACAAGCAACAATTTTTATTAAGACTATATTTTTGTTAAAAAATTAAATATTTTGTCCATTGTAAACCTCATTCGTAGTGAGTCTGCACATTAGGATACTCACTTTAGAAAGAATCTTTACCAAAACATGAGCCATATAGCTCAACTCTAAGGGGTAGTATTATTATTATGGTTTCCCATTTAATAATCATGGAAAATATTCTTTTTGTTTAAAATTACATTACCACATAATTTATGCATTTTTCTTACCAATAAAAACATACCTTAAAGCTTACAAAACTATAAAAAAAAGAATTATTATTTTTACAAAAATCTAGTTACAGTTCTTTAAAAATTACCTAATTTTGAAATCTAAAGAAGGTGGCATTTATTTATTTATTTTTTGTATGACTCAAAATTTAACTATTACTTATTTTTATAATACACAAAAACCTAACTTTAAGGAAATAAAATTGTTTTTTTCCGCCCACCCACTTTTTTGAAAATATCGATATTTTGACACGTAAATGATTTTTATTAAAAATGAGGGTACTTTTTCATATATTGTATCACAATACCCATAATTTACTTGAAATATAGTTGAGTGTAAAATAATTTAATAGAAAGACAAAACCGCCCAGCGGTTAAGTGTTTGTTTTTATATTGAAAAAAATTACCGGAAAATATGTACAGTGTGTTCGCCTAAGTTCTCTACACAGGGAAAACGTTTTTATTATTAATTTAACGAAAAAAGTTATTCTTTATAAAAAGTTCTGCATGGTCTAATACCTTAAAAGCAATTATTAGATATTTATTTTTTTAGTAGTGCACGTGGTGTTTTAAAATATGTAAATTTTGTTCAAGAGAAATATGTACAGTGTGTTCGCCTAAGTTCTCTACATAGGGAAAACGTTTTTATTATTAATTTAACGAAAAAAGTTATTCTTTATAAAAAGTTCTGCATGGTCTGATACCTTAAAAGCAATTATTAGATATTTATTTTTTCAGTAGTGTACGTGGTGTCTCAAAAAATATAAATTTTGTTTTGTTTTGGAAAGTACCCTTAATTTTGAAAATATCGAAAATTATTATTAAGGAAAAATGGTTAAAAATAAAAATAACTCTTAAATATGCAAACTTATTTATTTTTAAGAAAAAAGTTTCTTTTTTATTTTTTATGAGAAAACGATAATTTATACATTTGTAAATATTTATTTCAAAATGTAATATCTCAAGGAAGCTTAAGAACTGTCAAAACAGTAAAAAGTCACAGAAAAGCTCGTTATCGCATAAAAAATTGAAGAAAACTTTTTTGTAAATGAACAAGCTTGCATATTTAAAAGTTATTTTTAATTCTAAACCTTTTTTCCTAAATAACAATTTTCGATATTTTCAAACATGAAGGTACTTTCCTCTTGAACAAAATTCACATTTTTTAGATACCTCGTATACTACTAAAAAATGAATATTTAATGATTGCATTTTAGGTTTTAGATCATGCAGAAGTTTTTATAAGAAATAACTTTTTTCGTAAAATTAATAATAAAAAAGTTTCCTATTTAAATGTAAAACTTAAATTCCACTAGAGACCACTTAGAGTTGAGTCATAGGGTTCATGATTTGTAAGGATTGGTTTTACATTAGATAGAAACATTTAAATGGCCAGAGAAAAAAAATACAGTGAGGTCCTAAAGTCCGTCGCCCCCTTCTAACTTCTAAAACGTTCGGTATATTTTTATGAAACTTAAATAAATATTTTATGACCAAGGTTTGCAATTTTTCACATATCAATGGCCGCTCTAAATGTCAAGGTGACAGCTAGACGCCATGTTGCGAAAAAAATTAAAGGAAAGGGGGTATACACACACTCTGCTTTCTAGGTGTATTAAGGAAAGTCTAAGATTATATCCACCAGCACCAGCAATAGCAAGACAAACAAGTGTCGATGTACCAACTAAGTATGGAGTAGTACCTAAAGGCACCACAGTATTTATGGACTTTTACTCTATTCACAGAAATAAAAATACTGGACAAATCCAGACATTTTTGATCCCTCCAGACATACTCTAGAAAACTCTACTGGTAGACATCGGTATGCTTACCTTCCTTTTAGTGCGGGTCCAAGAAACTGTATAGGTAAGGCAGCAGTGCTGCTAGAACGTGGATAAATCGTACCCCTTCCTAACATTGCACCCGCATCCCCCACAGCACCGCAATTGGCCGCGAAGAATGTCGGTTGATAAATCGAGGGGAAGTTATTTCCCCGCCGCACACGTGTGTGTCAAGTCTCCGCGTCGCTTGGCGGGAAAATAATTTCGACGTTGTGTGGCATGCGAACGCGATGCTAGGGAAGGAGGTACAATTTACCCACGATCTGGCAGCACTGTAAGACAGTCGTTTTAAAAACAAATTTTTTACCATTAAATATTTAAAGTTTAACAAACAAAAAAGGATATTTAATGACTGCACATGTTTTTATATCTTTAAAAACTTTTTTTAATAATAATCTTTGCATATACCAAAACTCACAAAACATTATTTAAAATTATTATTAAGTATATTATAAAGGATACTACCAAGGTGCAAGTTAACGAATTAGACATACAAGAAAGCTACCTGTATGTTTGAACTTGAAGAAAAACAATTGACACCACATTCACTTTTTACTGCACGCTCCCTCAAGTAGGAGAGAAACAAATGTCGAACGACGCGAAGATTGTGCCTCTTTGTCGCTCGTTCCGCGCTCTCGTTTGCACTTTAAGCCTTAAATGAAACGCGCGAGCTAACGCCGCATGAGTCATGTTTTTGGTACGTACAGCTGGGTTCATCGAATTATAAGACGTTGTCACGTCAAAAAAGTCCTCTTAGGATGCTTTACATAGTTTTCGTCATATGGAAAATGCCTCTACTATATAAATTTTCAAATTTATATTTGTGCCTTTCTATCACTTTATTTAAAAAAATATAATTTAAATCGGGCTATGGCAATGAGAAAAATGTCTTCAAAAGATTTAAAATCCATTTTAGGAATGATCAAAACCGAGGCCCTCGGTATCTATCAGAGTGGCTTTCCAGTGACGCATATAGAGCGCTTCCGAGTAGCTCAGAAGCATTTAGTTCTACTTTATGGCGTTCCAGTGACGGAAAGTGTTATGCACCTGAACTACTCCGTTTTTATTTCCCCTTGCCCCTCATGCACCAGCCTATTTTTGTGCTTCAAACGTGTTTTTTAAAATTATTTGTTTATTTGACTTTAAAATGATTATTTGGCCAATTTCTGACGTATTTCTTACCTGTCATGTTTTTTTCAAAAATAAGAGGTAGTAAACGGATGTTTTTACGATAATTATATGAGGTAATGTGTAATAAACATATGTATATCCAAAGCTTTTTAACAAGGTCTAGCATGCCGCACTTCTTAATAAACTTCCCTCCTATGATCTTTCAACTAAACTCTGTACTTGACTCTCTAGTTATCTATCTGATCGACGTGTATTAGTTATTGTGGACGGCCATTCTTCAAGCTTTCACCAAGTAAACGCTGGAGTGCCTCAGAGCTCACTTCTGGCACCAACATTGTTTCTTTTTCACATCAACGACCTTCTCTTGTCCACAACTGATTCCATTCATAGTTTCGCTGACGATAGTACCCTTCTCTCCAGTTTTCAGCTTCCTAAACCCATTACCAAATCTCATTTGGAAAACAAGCGCAGACCGATGCAGATATGTCTTCTGCAAGATCTTAATTTAGGATTGGATTGGGGCGCCAAAAATCTTGTCCATTTTAATGCATCCAAAACACAATCATGTTCCTTGTCGCGAAAAGAGTCATCAAATACTTATTTTCTACTTATGAACAAAAACACCTTTAATCTTGTGGGTGTCACATTTAAAAGTAACCTTAACTGGCATAAACACATTGTATCTATAGCCACGGTAGCTTCAAAAAGCTTGGATTTCTCTTTCGAGCAAAAAAGTATTTTCCCCATCTAATTCATACACTTTGTATGTGTCCCAAATCCGACCTTCTTTGGAGTATTGTTCTCATATCTGGGGCATGGCGTCCCCCACAACCCTAAGCATTCTTAATTCCATTCAAAGAAGAGCTATTCGTCTCATTAATGATCCTTTACTTACAAAAGGGTTCCCTCTCTGGCCCATCGCCGGGCTGTGGGGGATTTATCTCTTTTTATAGGTACTTCCATGGCTTCTGCTCTAAAGAATTGTCCACACTCACGGTTCCCAACAGAGAAACTCGTGGTGCCGCGCATATGCATCCCTATATGGTTCAACGGACAGGCCTCGAACTCCCACTTTGTTCGTTCTTTTCTCCCTAGAGTTTCTAGAATATGGAACCTGCTGCCCGCGGAGGTCTTTCCTTCCCCCAAATCATCAAGTATTTAAGTCCCGTGTGTCAAAAAACTCCCGCTTACACCTCTTCGTGGTGTGTCCAAAGATAAAAAAATGTTAAAAAAGTTATTAAATATTAGGTAAGAAAGATTTTTCTTATGATTTATAACCCTAAAACTGCTTACTTTAGGAAATATTTTTGTGATTGGTAAACGCATGGTTATCACCTCGGTAGGTTAAATAGAACTGCAGGCGGATTCTTAGCATAGATACCTACATTTAAATTCCGCAGTGGCAAGAAGCATTTTTCGGATTTTTACGACCTCAGCAGTAAACAAATGGACGGGTGGACGAACATGTGCACTTAAAAGCCGTGGCATAATACAAACATCGGCACACCGTACCCTCCGTCCGCGGTCTGACGGTGACGCTTACTAGCTACCGTACTTCGAACAGAAAACCAGCAGCGGGACTCCGTGCTTTATAGAATTCTACACCTCGCTTTTTATCGTAAAATGTCTATATGTAACTAATACTTTTCTGAATTGAAGATATGTTCTGTAGTTTGGCGGATTCATTTAATAGATGGTATTTATTTGGGTATATGCCAAAATAAAATTAAAAGTACTAAAAAACAAAAAAACAAAAAATTTAAACAAGTAAACAGATAATTAAAAATCGACGTTTCGGTGGCAAATCTGCCACCGTTGTCAAGATAAATGGAATAAATCTAATAAAAATAAAAACTTACTATTATTTAGGCTTTAAATTTCACAACTTTTCTGTTTTTGGGATATTCTGAAAACTTTGACATTAAATGTCACTATGACACTATAACCAAACAAACATGTTTTGACATTTAATGTCAAAGTTTTCAGAATATCCCAAAAACAGAAAAATTGTGAATTTTAAAGCCTAAATAAAAGTAAGTTTTTATTTTTATTAGTTTTATTCCATTTATCTTGACAACGGTGGCAGATTTTGCCACCGAAACGTCGATTTTAATTATCTGTTTACTTGTTTAAAATTTTTTTGGTTTTTTAGTACTTTTAATTTTATTTTGGCGTGTACCTAAATAAATACCATCTATTAATACTTTTCTGTTTAACTGCAGCTATTGCAAATTGGATTTACTGGAATATCTTATTAAGCAATTGATTTTTTAATTATTGTTTTTAACACAAAACAAAAAAAGGGTTAGGTTTTTAGTCGATTTTTATTTGGTTTTATTTTCTTTTACTCTTGGAGTCAATTTTGGACTATGGCATTAGCAGTTATTATGTCTATCGGATACTACCTCCTTTCATGAAATTAAAATTTTTCTGAACTTTTTAGTTTTTGTCTTTTATTATCATTATCATTATATATAATAAAACTAAGTTGATAAAATGTGCGTGCCGATAAAACTTGGAAAAGGAGTCCCGATACGATAAAGGGACTTATATAGTGTGATAGCCTTTTATCCCCCTCGAACAAGAAAGTTCCCGGTTTACCCTAAATGGCGTATTTTTAAAGATATAAGGACTCTTCAAACCCTTCAACTTGGAAATCAAGTGTAGTGGCGCCATCTGTTGTCGAGTATTTGAACTTCATTCAGAACAACGGTTATTTGGGTCTCATATCAACTCCCGAGCGAAGCCGGAAATCATAGGTAGTAAATTATAAACACTTTTACTTTTCAATATTTTCTCACCGCCCATTTATACTTTTTTACTATCATAAGTAGGTATCTTCCGTAAAAGCATGCTTAATAAGAAAGAGTTATTAAATAGATCTAGGGAAGTAAAGAAAGGGGGGCCTCGCTGATAAGACTTTGTCCAAGTCTATATTAGTATAAGCTCCCTACGGACTAAAACTAAGCCATATATTTTTTAGGACAACGATTTGCAATGCTGGAAATGAAAACTCTAATATGTGGGTTATTAAGGAAATTTATTTTAGAACCTGTTAGCACACCAGATCAACTTGAACTAACTCAAGATATAGTTATAAGACCTAGACATGGCCTTAAGATAAAATTTGTTTTAAGAAAATAAAAAAAAAGTTTGGTTTAATATACAGGGTGGCTATTTGAAAACGAAATAGAGCTTATTTTGGGTACAGTAGGTTATTAAAAAAAACGCTTAGACCGTGGATTTTAGGGGGAAACATTTTTTATCACTTTCATCCCTTGAACTGCAACCGTCTAGCAGGAGGAGACTCACCTTTAAAATTTTTAAAGGGAAAGAGGGGTTTAAAGTTTTTGCTAATATTTTCGTTGAGATGACAGCTTGTTAAAATTTTAATTTTAATTTTTTTAATATGTAATTTTAAATTACCTATAAGAGCAAGCTATTTTAAACTAAGGGGATGTGATAAGGGTTAAACAGTCTTTAAAATTAAATATCAATTGATCATTTTGGCGGAGGTGTAATTCACCTTTAAATTTTAGGGGGCGAGTCACACCTAGGGAATTCAATCCCGCACCAAAACTTCAATCCCGCAAACCTGCGGAAAAAAATCATAGATCCCGCGGATCTGCAAGAATGCGGGATTGTTAAATATATATATAGATATATATATATATATATATATATATATATATATATATATATATATATATATATATATATATATATATATATATATATATACTAATTTTAAGTCACTTTAATAAGTCCTGGTCCTGGCATGAACAGCATAAAAGCAGTAGTTCTTTTTTTCATATATATATATATATATATATATATATATATATATATATATATATATATATATATATATATATATATATATATTAATATATAACTTTTTGTAATAAACCTATTAAACATGCTAATTGCTAAGAAAAAGTCATAAACAAACCATGGTAGATGCAAAACAGTTTTTATTTCATATACAAAAATACAAAATATATTAGTTAGTAGTTTACTTAAACTTAGTTTAGTTAGTTTAGTTGTGGTAAACTTAGTTTAAAGCTCAATTGTCAACTTTACCTAGTCGCATTGATTTTGGAAGTATTTTCGGAAAAAGATACCATATCCAAGGTATCATCTTTTAAGTTTCATCTTAGTTTATTGCAAATATATCCTGCAGCTGAAAATGTACGCTCGGCCTCGACACTTGTCGGCGGAATAGACTTTACACAATTGTAAACAGCTTCCAAGTATATACCTTTATCCCCTCCGCATTCAAAAAGGGTCATTTCATGTTTTAGTAGCTGGTTAAGTGTTACTCGTGCTCGTACAGTCATAGGAGAAGCCTTTGATTCTGATAACCAGGCAGTATGAAGACTACGATTCAATTCCTTTTAAAACTTAGTGCCGATGGTTCACGTTACGGAATTTTAATATTGAATCCCGCAAATCCCGCACGGATAATCCCGCAATGTTTATCCCGCAGAAACTTAGAGAGATCCCGCATTTGCGGGATCCTGTGTTTGCGGGATTGGATTTCCTAGTCACACCTCCATTATTATCTCATTTTTAAAATCGTTTAACCCTTATTATATCCCTTATTTTTAAGTAGCCCACTCCTACAAGTAATTTCAAAGAAGATCAAGATACCTTCAAAATAAAGTATCACCTGACAACCTCTCTTTCCATTAAAAATTTTGGGGGTGAGTCTTACTCCTGCTAAACAGTAGCAGCTCAAGGGGAGAAAGTGGCAAAAAGTGTTTCTCCCTGAAATCACAATCTGACGTGTCCGAGCTTTTTTTTTAATGACCTGGACTGCCCACAATCAGCTCTGTTTCGTTTTCAAATGGCCATCCCTGTAGATAATAGATAAAGTAAAAATTTTAATATAAAAAATACAGGGTGGTTTAAAAATCGATTTCGAAAATAAGGGCCGTGATTCTTCTTGATAAAATAATGGTACAACTCCAAATAAATGATTTTCAAAATGTTCCTTTAGGTTTTAATGCTTGTTTGTTAAAATGCTTGCTTAAGCCAAAGTCGATGTGACTCATATTTGGAGCATACGCCAAAAAAAAATTTCTGAATTTAGAACGTGACTTATTAACAGCTGACTGACAAAATTTGTGTAAAAGATAATTGTAAATTCACATAACTTATATGTTATACTAAACATGTAATATTAATGAAAATTAATTAACAGTATTACATGTTGAGTGTAACATCACATATAAATAATGTATTTTTACAATTTTTTTCACACAACTTTTGTTAAGGTTAGTAGTAACTTTTGTCACGTCTGGCTGTGGCTAAAAATAAACAACGTCACAAATTGTAAATTTACAAAATATTTTTTCAGTGTAGACCAAGTAGACTGCCTAAAGTGCTTTTTGTCTTATTTTTTGGGTTCTGATAGCTTCTTCATTTTTTCTGGATGATAAATGCAAGGCCCATAAAAAAGGTTATCTTTATATCTAGTCGTTCATGGTCTTAGGTGTCGTGATTGATTTTTAAATCACCCTGTAGAGCTTAGTTAAACTGTGTATTATAATACAGGGTGAACCGAATTAAGCTTGCACACTTTTTAACTAATATAAACTTTTTATCTGTTGCACCTATCTCTTTTAGCTCTAAAGGGCTAATAGGTGGATTTGTTTTCTCTAGGTTTGCCAATTTTGGTCAAATAGATTTAGACAGAACTGGACTTATGGAACTGTTTCTAAAATACTGTATTAAACCTCCCTGCAAAAGAAATCGGATTTTACTACAATTAAGCTAATACGTTTCTCTTGTACACAAACTATGGGAAATGATTCAGTAAAAGTGAATCTGTCAACAATTTGAGGATTAAGGAATTATAATTATTTTTGATAAATATTGCTCCCCATAAAGCATGCATTTTACTCGATTTTTAGGAAAATAACTTTCTTTAAATGTCCTTACACCATTTTATAATATATGCCTAATTTAACAGTCTCTCAAAAACAACTTACTAACTAACTTATTTAGGTGAAGATATAATTAATAATTTATTAAATAAAAATATATTTATCACTATAATATCGACTTTTAGTTTTAAGGTATAAGACTAACAATTTAGAGAACCAGACATCTTATAAAGTTCTATGTACGGAATTACAACGGTCTCTCAAGATGATTCTAAAACTGTTCAATGACCCATGAATTTGGAGATCTAACCTATCAAAATTACGCTGCATCCTTGTTATTGGATCATGCATGCCATAATTAGTTCCGTGAAATTTAGGGTAAAACAAACTATTTAACCGCGTCCTGTGGCAGGTCAAAAACTGTAATTTGCTTAGCAGATAGTCACAGTCAACCAAACCGTTTATAAGCTTAAATAAAAAGCACATTTCAAAAAAAAGTCTTCTATCTTCTAAGCTATATATCTTTAGTGTTTCCATAACCGCGTTATAATTACAATGACCATTATTTAGAGGTATTCCCAACTTAAAAGAGCAAGTTCGTAAAAATTTGTTCTGAATACGCTCTAAATCGTGTATGTGTACTCTGTAAAAAGGGGACCAAATAGGGCATGCATACTCCAATATGGGGCGAACAATGGAGCAGTATAAAACTTTTAAAACATTACATGAAAAATCCCTACCAAATCTAGTAATAAAACCTAAACTCCTACTGGCGCGTTGCTGAACACTCATACGATGACCATCAAAAGACAAAGAGCTGTCAAATAAGACTCCCAGATCCTTGATTTCGTTTACCCGTTGAAGAGTGTGATCATTTATAGTATAGTCATATAGAATAGGGTTTCTTCTTTTAGCGAACGTTATGCAGTGGCATTTTTCTGCATTTAGGAGTAGTCCGTTTAGCTTTGACCACTGTGTAAATGTATTCAAATCCGACTGTAATTTGACACAGTCAGAGACATCAGATACTTTATTGAAAATCTTAAGGTCATCAGCAAACATAAGGAAACTGGTGTTAGATAGAAAGGTTTTAATATCGTTAACGAACAATAAGAATAAAAGAGGGCCACAGTGCGAGCCCTGCGGCACCCCTGATAACACATTAACCTGTTTAGACACATAATTGTTTATCTTTACGTACTGTTTTCTGCCTGTCAAGAAACTGCTCAGCCATGCCAACATATGCCCAGAAATACCAAAATATCTCAGCTTAGCCAGTAATAGTGCATGACTAACCTTGTCGAATGCCTTTGAAAAGTCTGTATATATAACATCCATTTGACAACCTTCCTCAAAGGCAGTCAACAGGTGGTCTTGATAAGTCAAAAGATTTGAAACTGTAGAACGATCATGCACAAAGCCATGCTGTTCGTTAATAATAACACCCTTACATTTCCATGTCAAACACCTCGTTACCAGTAAATCAAACAACTTAGGTATAGCGGACTGTATACAGATGCCCCTGTAGTTCCTTATATCTCTTCTGTCGCCTGCCTTGAATATTGGGGTAATAAAAGAATTCTTCCAGAAATCTGAAATACACCAGACTCTAGCGATAAACCAAAAGGAAGTGTAGTGGCTTGGCTAATGAACAAACACAAGCCTTTAATAAAATCGTCGTTGAAAGTTGAACAGTAAATTAATTAAAAATAAATGTATTAGCCTAATTGAAATAATTTTCTTTGCAACGAAGTTTAATGAATCAGTTTGAAAAAGTCCTCTAAGTCCAGTCCTGTTTAAATCTAATTGACCAAAATTGGCAGACCTAGAGAAAACATATTATCTACCTATTAGCCCCTTAAAAATAAAAAGATGGCCGCAAGTTTAATTTGGCTCACACTTTAGATATTTTTGTTGTAAGAACGATCATTATGGTACTATAGTCTTTGGAATTAAATAAGAGAACTCGCCATTTTGCGCTGAAAGAGTAACCAAAGCGGCAAGGTATATTAAAGTGTTTTTTGTAATAAAAACAAGTTGCGGTGTCTTGTTTAAGTTTTTATAATTTCTCTTATTTAATGCCAATAACTTTAGTCGTACATATTATCAGACGAGGCGTCAGCCAAGTCTGATAACACGGCGTATACCATAATGATTGTTTATGATCCGAATTTCATACAATATTTTATATTTCGACGATTTTTTTGTCGAATTTTTAGTTTTTGTCAGTAAACTATTTTAGTGTAAATGTAGCTTAATTTATTAAAATCCATGGCAACCAGCTTACTACAGAAATTATTGTATTTTTGTTATTGTTAGAATTAAATTTATAAAAATTCATACTTTTAACGTTTTGATATGGATAATTTTAATTCAACTGGCACAATTTAAATACTAAGTTTTTTTTAGTTTATTTTAGGTAAAAACAAACTAACAGGATATGGGCAAATACATAAAATATTAAAAAAAACTTTTTAAATAAATTTTTTTACATTTTTGACTGTCCTCTAGTAAGCTGTTATTTTGTAATTTAAAATTTTCTGTTCCATGGCATTGGTCGTTTTTTAGTTAACATGTTTTCAGTATGTTTTATTTATATATTTCATGTATTTGCCCGTATAATTTACCTTTTTAATTTTATATTTTTTCCATATTATAGCCATTGATAAAGGAAATATTTTTTTCTAAAGCTCCGTATGTAAAAAGTGTTTAACTTTTTAAAAAGCCCACCTAGACCTAAATTTTCATTGGGATCCTGTTTATGAGGGAATCATTGTTTTTCTGCATATTGTATCTAATTTATGATAATGCAACAAAACTGCTTTCAAGCTTTTAACGTCAACCACAAAAACAAGTGAAGGTGAGCAAGAATTGTGTCAAAACAAAAACAATTTTTTACCTATTTCTTAATTTTTTTATACGAAGACGCTAGAGGATTATTTTGACGGTTTGAAACTAGTTCACAACGGAAAATTGGACGTCTGCAAACAGGGGATTTTTGATCAGCAGTTGGAAATTTCTTCTCTAAAAACGCTTTTAACGAAATGCGTGTGCGACTCCAAGCAGCAAGCTGACGTCATTATTGCGTCATTTTTGGTCACAGGACGTCATCAGACCAAAATTATGACGTCATTTTAGTGACGTGTTTTTGACGTCGTTGAAGTGGCGTCTTTTCGACGTCATTTTATCGTCATACTAGCTCATAAAAATCTAATGACGTCATTTTAGAAAACTCGCCAGAAAATTTTGTGAAATTATATGATTCGTGTCAAAATCCAACCGAAATATCATATGACAGAAAAATAAGACTAATAATTTTACAAAATTGAAATAGGAAAAAACTCTACCGATAGATGGCGCAATGGACAATAAAATACCACGCTTATTTAACATGTTCGCTTTTTATTGCCTACACCGTTCCGATGAGACTAGAATATATCGAGACCGGTCTGCGGTTGGTGATCTCAATTCAAAGGAAATATCTTCGGCTTGTGTAAAAATCTGCATCTCCAGGTTGGAGTGTCCCCAGAGATGTGACCTTGCAGTGCAAGGAAATTGCAAGCAGAAAGGAGTTTTTTCCCATTTCAATATTTAAATAAAATATTGTATCATTTTACCTTTTAAAAAGGATTATATGCGTCAATTTTTGTCATTTTAAAGACGTCATTATGACGTCATTTACGGAACGTCTTTTGTCTGTGACTTGGGACGGTTTCTAATAATAGTTTCTGACTGCTCTTCGAACAAGTCTAATAATTTCCCACATTTATAGTTTTGTAGTGTTTGTAAAATAACAAAAATACTGTAAAAAATACAAAAACTGGAATATGTCGTTTAAATAGCGTTTGGTAATATTATTAGAGAATTTATTTTCCTACAGCAGCTAGTTAATTGATAACAAGTTAGTTTATGCATACAATGTTAATTAGCAAAACAAATTAATGCTATTGTAAGTGAAGCATGGAATAATAATTTCGGTTATGTTTAAACAACCAGTGTTGCCATGTCAGAATTAAACACGGAAATTATTGGTGGTTATTGTACTAAACAAGGACGTACGTGAAATACAAATAGGTTGATCATGTTGAGTTTTGTTAAATAAATTAATACTAACTAATTATTACTGTTGCAAACAGTTTACTTTTAGAACATAAATTAGTTTGTTTATTTTATATATTTGTCTAATTAGCAAAACTAAAATTAGCAATATAATTAGGTGCGCAACTATAATATATATTCTTTTTATCTACAATGTAAATCATTCAAAGAAGTAAAGGAATTTGCGAAAAACAGTGTTTTTTGGGTTAGCCCCATACCTCGAAATCTAAATTTTAAAAGAAAACTCTTTATTTGTATATTTTTTTGTAAATATGAATAAATATCATCCACATAATTTTAAATTTTGCCAACTTATCTACATTAAAAAAAAACATAGCTACTATTTAAAATTTTATCACTCTACAATTTTTAATGCAGATATACAGACAGTGGCGTAGCGTGCGGGGCTCCGTATCACAATGAGTTAGAGGGCACCAAAAAAGTTTTTGAAGAACAAAAAAAAGGTCCCACCTTTCCAAAAACATTGTTTTTCTTATTTTAGCATTGCTCACACACATTTGGGAGCCCCTATACACCGAGGGCCCCGTATCATTGATACGGCGGTAGCTACACCTCTGTATACAGATGCTTCTAACAGTGGCGTAGCGCAAGTAAAAACAGACGTGGGCGAAATCGTATCCGCGAGACCTCTTTTGTCGACGAATGTAGCAACAAAAAAGGTCTTCACTTTTAAATACACATTAAATATTGACGTAAGCAAACATGTCTGCACTTAGGTTCAATTTTTGTTTTTTTTATCAATAAGTTAAAAATTTAATTATTTTCTCGCCAAATTAGTAAAAACGGCCTATCGTACGTAAAAACTCTCAAACGCAATATCTTAAACGAAAATCTAAATTTGTTATAATATTAAACAGCTCAGAATAAACGCCATATCTACTGGCTGTTTAGAAAAAATACCGCATCTTAATTGCAAGTGATCCTTTTTGCTAAGCAGACATCAGTTGGGGCGTTTAAAAAAATGATGCAGTAAAAAAAAGGTTGTAGAAAATCGTTTGGTACGGCAGTTGGAGAGCACCAAACGTCCTCACCTTTAAATACACACTCTTTTCAATGTTATGTAATACACATTAAATATTGGCGTCGGCAAACATGTACCTGCGAGGCCCCTTTCATTTATGAATACAGTTGAAGAGTAAAAAAAGAGATAAAAAGGCCCCTATCCGCCCATTTCCATTCCCAAGCAGCAAGATGACGTCATTATGACTCATTTTTGGTCATAGGACGTCATCAGACCAAAATTATGACTTCATTTTAATGTCATTTTAATGACGTGTACTTGACGTCGTTGAAATAAAGTCTTTTCGACGTCATTTTTTAGTCATACTAGCTCATAAAAATCTAATGACGTCAATGTGGCATTATATGATTCGTGTTAAAATCCAACCGAAATATCATTTGACAGAAAAGTAAGACTAATAATTATACAAAATTGAAATAGGAAAAAACTCTACCACTAGATGGCATAATGGACAATAAACTACTAGGTTTATTCAACATTTCTGCTTTTAATCGGAATTTTTCAGAGCTTGTTGTTATCGCCTACACTGTACCGATGAGACCAAAATAGATCGAGACCGGTCTGCTCTTGGTGATCTCAATTAGCTTTGAAAAAATATCTTCGGCTAGTGTAAAAATCTGCATCTTTAAGTTGGACAGTGTCCTGAGAGATACGACCTTGCAGTGCAGGAAAATTGCCAGCAGTAAGTAATTTTTTTCTATTTTAATTTTCAATTAAAATATCGTATAATTTTAGCTTTAAAAAAGTATATTCGTCAATTTTTCGTCATCTTAAAGACGTCATTAACGTGACGTCTTTTGTCTGTGATTAGGGAGGTTATTTAAACGGCATTTTGTCGTCATCTAATGACGTTTTTGCTAACCAAATATGACCAAAAATGACTAAAAAGAGACGTAAGACGTTAGCTTGCTGCTTGGGAAGTTAGGAATTTTACGTTTTTAGTAAGTTAATTATCAATTTTGGGCGTTCAACCAATTATAGCTGTGGTAATAATTGGTGACAACTTTGACGTATAATACATTGTTTAAACGTCAACATAACCGATTGGTAAATACCGTTTTAAAATTGGTTCTTCGCCTAAAATTGATAATTTATTCTTTCCGAATTTACCAGTGGGGTCATAGTGAGGGAATAATTTTCAGAGTACTTTCTTGGATAAATCTTTTTTGTTTATCGTATGAAAAATAAATTTGTTTTATAAATTTGTACATCTAGTAAAGTGGTATTAAAAAAGGTTTTTCGTAATTGAGATCCTGGTTTCTAAAAATCTTTGGGGACATTAATTTTGATTATTTCTGAGAATCAGGCATAAAAGTTATGGATGATTACTGATAATAAGTAGGTGTAATGATTTTTTTATTTTAAATAATTTATTTTGGTCTTTGATGCAAAAATTTCAGCCCATTTAAAATCCTTTAAAATAATTTATTTTTAAGGTTTAAATGCATGTATTTCTACCAATATAAAATTTATTTTCCGCCCAGATCAGATTAATTCCCGCACATTCCGCAATTTCCCACGTTAATGTCGAATCGACGATGAATTACAATACGGTGCGTTCAGCCCGCTCATGCAGAAACCTGGATAATGGATATTCGATTCGCTGTCAAAAAGTGTTGGACCATAAAATTCTCCTTTACCCACAAACCGACACAAACAATAGGTGGGCTAAGGTCATGGAGAAAAGTAAAAGTAAAGAAAATAGCGATTTGATAGTAAACGTTTTATACCTTGATCGCAGCACCCTCGCTGATAACTAAGGGTGAACACGATGGCGCAAAAGTTTAAAAATGGCAAGTTGGTGGATTTTTTGTTTTAGAATTGTCAACTTCTATTTAAATTTATAGTTTTCGAACAACTAAATGTCATGTAAATCTAATTTCTCAGTCGAAACTTCATCTTTACCGGGTGTCAGTATTGGACATATCAAATTAGGACTTGGTATAGGTAACTGGTATAAAAAGACCCACATGGCAAAAATATTATACTAAGTATGTGCTAAGCATCTTCTTATATATACAATAAATCAGATAGTATATCCTACGCATGTACTCAACATAGGGTGTATATATACTGAGAATATGCTATGTATATTTTTTTGGCCACAAATAGGATGTGCTTTGTATATGCTTAAAGTATATGCTGAGAATATGTGAGAATATACTTAGAATTATTGACAATATTCTAAAGTATATACTGAGAATATACTTGGAATATAATAAATATATTTTTATTTGTTATACTATTGGTAATTTTCTAGAAACCTGCGGCAGCTCCGATTTTAACGAAATTTGATATACGAGGGTTTTATAGGGCGCTGATCACGAATCTGAAGATTTTTTGGCGAAAATGTTTCGTTCTCGAGATATTCATCCTCAAAGTTCAAATTTGAACTAAGCTTATTTTCACTATATTCCCCCTTCTTTTTGCACATAATTCTTGATTTAAAGCTAAAGTGTCACACAATATTTGATTTTCACCTTTTAAAACCCCATTTTTCTACGTTTTTACATTATTTTTGAATTAAATTGCGTGGCTGTTCTTTGATAATGCGGCAACCATACATACATATAGGGCTTCATGGCACACTGGGATTGAAATGATTTAAAATAATTATGCAATTTAATGCAAAAATAATGTAAAATACTTAAAAATGGGGTTTTAAACGGTAAAAATCAAATATTGTGTGCCACTTTAGCGTTAAATCAAGAATTGTGTGCAAAAAGAAGGAGGAAAATTGTAAAAATAGGATTTAAAATTCAAGTCTGATGATGAATATCTTACGAACGAAACGTTTCCGCCAAAAAATCTTTTAGATTCGTGATGAGCGCCTCAAAAACCCGCGTAGAAAATTACCCTTAATATTATTACTATATGAAAAAGCTTTGCACTTGACCAAGCAGTTTTTTAACTTTTAGTGCAAAGTGGTTTTTATTTAATGTCATAGTTAAAGGCAACAACAGTTTAGAAAAAAATAGCTGACTGTTTTTTCTTGTAGTTCCATTATTCATTTTTTCCTTTGCTTTAGCAAGCCATCTTTTAATTTTTTGTACGATCTTGTCCTCACAAGAATTTTCTGTTCTCTTGTTATATTAATTTAGCCACAAGAATGTTCAATTTTGTTAGAACTTGATGCTTAAATTCTAAAAACATATAAAAAATCCAGATAAGTTTTACATTTTATTTTATAATACTTATAATTACCTTATGTCTATAGTTGGTTAATTGTCTTTTGCTTCATAAATCTAGTAAAACAACCGAAATCATACTTTCAGCTTCCACAAGAATGCTATTGGACAGCACCGCAATAATAAAAACCAACAATCAAATGCACAAAAATACACAAAAACCAAAACTGAGGTTATGTTCTCTTCAAGTTCAATACTAAGTTCCAATATTACATCTTATAGCTCAAAATATTGACAGATCACATGACCCCTTTATAGATATTTTAATTTAAGGTCATGTGATCGGTTAATACTTATAGCTAAAAGATTAAAAAGATGTATATTGATATTGGAACTTACCTATGTGACGCCACGCCACGCCACGCCGCGCCAGGTGCATCCCAACGCCTGATTGGTTAAGAGGATATGTTGTTGTGATTGGGCTATGATTGGGCGTAGGTTTCCGCGAGAACTTTAAGAATTTAAAAAAATCAGAAATTTGGACGGAGAGATGTGATAACCATTACCGTTAATGCATAACCAATATGCGGCGGAAAAATATATATATAGGATGAATATTTCTTTTATTTATAAAACAACCAGTTTTTTAGGTCATATCGTATATACCTGGAATGTGCAACGAATATTCCTTTACAGATATGCGGAAAATAACTTAGAGGCATAAGCGAATATATACTTAAATCATGCTAGGAATATTAGTCAGGGAATATGAGTTGGCGCATATTCGGGGCATCTGCTTGGGATATGAATATTCTTTAGTTGCTATGTGGGTAGTATTTGATCTAAATTTTACTGTAAGCATAAAAAAATAAGAAACTATCTTTTATCGAAAAGTTCTGATAGTTAAAAAATAATCATCGGACAGCCAGTCTCTCGAAAAATTGGACACTTGAATAACTAAATTGTTTTCCGTGAAACAATTTGTCCTTATAATATGGTAATATGGCCTAATGATTGACAAGTTAGTTGTTGGTAGTGACCCTGCCTTTTGATCCTGGTGTTGTAGGTTTAAATTATGTGTACAGGTTGTCGCCTTTTCGTTGACTTTGCAGGGTATAGCAAAAACTAACGAAGATCAGAGAACAAATCTGAACGCAATCTCGATTTTAGTTTTTAAAACAAATTCTATGGTAAAAGCAAATCCTGGCCAAATTGATTTGTTTTGGAGATACAGAGTGTTTTCTAATTTCGTCAATTTGGTCAGGCACTTGTAACTCGCTTGATATTAGACATAGAGAAAAATGTAAAAGGAAAGTTTTAGGGAATTTTAGGTAGAATACAGGGCGTCCTACATTTTTTCCATTTACTTTTATTTTCAAGTAATAATACAAAGTTGGGTTTTTTTAAAAGAAACACCCTGGCAATTTAATCATCAATAGAAAGGTATCCCTTAAAATCGTAAAAAATACCGCACATAAAATATTTAACTTTTAATAGTTTCGGAAATATAGCCATCGTCCGGAATTCGATGAAAAAATAGCATTTTAAAGTAAAACACCCTGTATATTTTCTTTACCCATTAAAAGACATTTTAAAGACCTTTAAAAATTTACAACATTTAAAATTATTTTTTCCAACAGTTTTGGAAATATGAGCGTCCAAATCTTAACGCGCAATAAAAAAAAAATATCAAATGTAGTAATTTTTTTAAACCTTTATAAAATATTTTTGCAACGGTAATATAATATATAGGGTGTTTCGTTAAAAAATTCTGATGATGACCATATTTTCGGAACTATTGAGAATAGATATATTAAATGTGGTATTTGTGGTAAGCTTTTAAAAAAAATTTCTATTTGCGACAAAATATACAGGAAGGGGTATACCAAAAAAAAAACCCAAGTTTCTGTTATAACTTTAAAAAAAAGTAAATGGAAAAAATGTAGGTACGCCACTAAATGTTACGTAAAAATCCTTAAAACTTTTCTATTTACATTTTTCTTCTATCTCTAATATTAAGCAAGTTACAAGTGCCTGGCCGAATTGACAAAATTTGAAAAACACTCTGTATCTCCAAAACGAATTAAGTTAGCCATAATTTGCTTTTACCATTAAATTTGTTTCAAAAATTGAAATCGAGATTGCGCAACCAGATTTGTTCTATCTTTTCTAGTTTTCGCTTTACCCTGCAAGGTCAACGAAAAGGCGCCACCCCGTACATGAGACGTATCTAATGTCGATTTTTTACTACTCTACTTACTCTACTTATTCCAAGTAACTCCCTATTACTTAAATAAATAAATATTACAAAAAAACTTATTAAAAACATAAAAAATACAAACTGAGGCAAAAAAATCGATTGACCCATATATTTTTGAGTACCAATTAACCTAACCCCAAAGTCGGTCTATATAAGGTCACGACATTCGGCCATATTGCTTTGACGTGTTATGACGTCACATCTCCCATTTTTCGGCCATATTGTTCAGTGCCGGAGATATACAGTTTATTGTATTAGTAGAACAACCGTTTATACAACAGTTTTTAATTGTTATTAAGTTGTAAATTCTTTTACTTTAAATAAAAACATTTGGAATTACATTTTTCAACAAATATCACTTCCAAAACAATGCAAAATGAAATGCGCAAATTCTAGACGTCACTGGATTGATATTCAGCTTTGATTTTTACCCAGTCTTGCCAATTTTTCTCCGAGAAGTGTCCTTCCTTGCGTCCCCGACCTCGAACCGCCTAAAAGTTGAGGATATGTCGCAACCTTATAAATATAAACTAACCTTGGTTCTGACCAAAGTCGGTCTATATAAGGTCACGACATTCGGCCATATTGCGTTGACGTGTTATGACGTCAATTCTCCCATTTTTCGGCCATGTTGTTCAGTGCCGGAGATATACAGTTTATTGTATTATTAGAACAACCGTTTACACAACAGTTTTTAATTGTTATTAAGTTGTAAATTCTTTTACTTTAAATAAAAAACATTTGGAATTACATCTTTCAACAAATATCACTTCCAAAACAATGCAAAATGAAATGCGCAAATTCTAGACGTCACTGGATTGATCATCAGCTTTGATTTTACCCAGTCTTGCCAACTTTACTCCGTGAAGTGCACTTCCTTGCGTCCCCGATATGGATGGTGAAGGGGAGGATAACCATCTAAATGTATTAAAAAGTGTCCGTCGAAAGGAGCAACTTAAGGTGGCGTCACAGTAGCCAGAGGAGATTTTTAACCAATAAGCATGAATTGTTAGAGTGAGATACAAAATGAAAAAGGACAGATAGATACAAAATAAAAAAGGAAAGAAATACCAAAATCCCTCCACTGGCTAATGTGGCGCCATCCCAACTTGCTACATTCCGATGGCCACTTTTTCAACTTGTCCGCCATAAAAGATGGTTATCCTCCCCTCCACCATCCATAGTCCCCGACCTCGAACCGCCTAAAAGTTGAGGATATGTCGCAACCTTATAAATATAAACTAACCTTGCCTAACCCTATATATCTTAATGAAAAAAATAATTTTTAATTGAACAAAATTAAAGGCAGCAGAAGTCATGATGTTATCACAATTATATTTTTAAATTAATAATAAGATAAAGTTTAATGTTGTTCAGTGCATTTCAAATATATTTTTAGTTGTAGCGGATAAAAACAAAATGTTGTCAATTTTGTGTGCCGTGGTTGCTATTTTACTAATTTACTTTATAATTAAAAATCTTCAAAAAATTATAGACCATGTTCAATGGAGAATAAAATTGAGTAAACTGCCAATACTACCAGGATACAAAGTTTTTATTGGTCATTTGGGTATATTATTTGGTACAAAAAGGGTAAGAGCTTAAGAACTAAACTATTAAGTAATGATCATTTTTATTCAATATGGTAATTTTCTAGAAACCTGCGGCAACTCAATTTTGACGAAATTTGGTATACAGGGTTTTTGGGGCGCTGATCACGAATCTGAAAGAATTTTTGGCGGAAACGTTTCGTTCTTGAGATATTCATCATCAGACTTAAAATTTAAACTAATCTTATTTTTACAATACTCCCCCTTCTTTTTGCACACAATTCTTGATTTAAAGCTAAATTGGTACACAATATTTGATTTTTACCTTTTAAAACCCTGTTTTTTACGTATTTTACATAATTTTTGCATTAAGTAGCATACCTATACTTTGAATCATTTCAATCCCAGTATGCCATGAAGCCCTATGTGTATGTATGGTTGCCGCATTATCAAAGAAAAGCCACGCAATTTAATGCAAAAATAATGTAAAAACGTAGAAAAACAGGGGTTTTAAAAGGTGAAAATCACATATTTTGTGACACTTTAGCTTAAAATCAAGAATTGTGTGCAAAAAGAAGGGGTAATATAGTGAAAATAAGTTTAGTTCAAATTTAAACTTTGATGATAAATATCTCGAGAACGAAACGTTTCCGCCAAAAAATCTTTTAGATTCGTGATCAGCCCCAAAAACTCACGTATACCAAATTTCGTTAAAATCGGAGTTGCCGCGGGTTTCTAGAAAATTACCTTAAATATTATTAACTAATCATATCACAAACACCCTACTTTAATATTAGAATTATTTTTGATAATATCAGCGGCAAAAAAATTGGAAAGTTTATTTGACCGGACCAACGTAAAGGTATGCATTTTGAACCACTGTATTTGAACTTAAAAATTTAAAACAAATCAATACATCATAGCACAAAAAAAACAAAATCATCAAATTTTATTTTTTGAACGAAAAGTCAGATATTGTGACGCAGCGGATGTATTGTCGACATTTTATGTACGGGTTAGACTCTCAGCGCCAACAATCAATCGCTTGGTTGCAGGGTGTTAGTAAATAAGTGCGACAAACTTCAGGGGGTGATTCTGCATGAAAAATAATGAGAGTTTGCTCTATAAACGTTTGTCCAAAAATGCTTCATTTCCGAGATACGGGGTGTTAAAGTTTTTCTTAAAAACTGATTATTTTTTTATTGCTCTAAAACCGATCGAGATATGCAAATGAAATTTGGTGGGTTTTAAGAGGTAGTTATTACGCATTTTTTGACATGCAAATAAAAATTTTGTGTTCATCAGTGGCGCGTACGGGTAATAGTCTCAATTTTTTAAAGAAAAAAGTGGTACGCCACTGAGATATTCTAAATTAAAAATTATTTTTGAATACCTTTGCTCAATTTGTAGAAAAATCTCTCTTGCCTTTTTTCGTATGAGGCGTCGTTTTTATGCAAAAAATAAAACATCATAAGCGGTATTTTTCTTTTCTTTTAATATTTTTTTTTTATCTAGTAGGCTACTGTCAACATTTAGATACCTAATGTCAAATTAGCGTTTTTACAAGTTTCTAAAGTTATTAAACTTTTAGTTTTGGCTATAACATTATTGTTAGTTGGTTATTAATTTTACTTTTGCCGAAAAAATTGGAAAATTATACAAATGCGGAATTTTCATAGACATGCATTTTGTCTACGGTCGATGTAATGGAAATGGTCGGCAAGCTCGACGATTGTATGCTGAGTTGTATCCAGGACGTAGGGTACCCCATCACACACTATTTGCTCGTCTTCACCAACGTTTGCGGGAAAATGGTACATTTAAGAAACAAACGGCTGACTGCGGGCGTCCTCGAGAAGTACGAACTGTGCAACTAGAAGAAGCAGTTCTCGCGAGTTAATTGCCGAGTCACCTGAAACAAGTACTCGAAAAATTGCCAACATATTGAATGTAAGCAACTTGCTGTATTTAAAATTCTAAAGGCAACGGTTGTATCCGTTTCATATCCAACGTGCAAGCTTTACTACCTAGAGACTTTTCCGCGCCTATTTTTTTGCCAGTGGATTCTTCATCAAATCGTTCAAATTCTAATTTTTTAAATGGCGTTTTGTTTACTGATGAGGCGAATTTTGGACGACATTGTATACGAAATTTCCATAACAATCACTTATGGGCTGAGAAAATCCACATGGAATCTTTCAAGCTCATTTTCAGCATGAGGAGTTTTCGGCAAATGTATGGCTTGGGGTAACTGATCATTATTTAATTGGTCCATGTACTTCCTCCCACAACGATTAACAGGCGAGGCTTACCTTAATTTTCTACAGGAAGAGTTACCTGTTCTTTTTGAAGAAATTCCTTTACAGTTAAGACACAACTTATGGTTTATGCATGATGGTGCTTTATTTATAAAAACTGCCATTAAAAAAAATTATAAAAAAAAACATGTTTTAGGCTCTCATTTCGTCAATGAATAATTTATCAAAGGCAAATATTTATGATTATCTTCACGAATGGCTGGAAGAGATGGACTGCTAACAAGCAAGAAGGTAAAGTCAGGATGGGTTTAAAAAAAAAGAAATAAAAAAAAGAACTGCCTATATTAGTAACTGTTGATATATACAAGTTGTGTTTTTTTTTGCCCAGGACATTGCTGGCTGAAATAATAAGTCCAAGTCAAATTTCAAAGTAGTTCTTCTAGTTATAGTTTTTAGGTGCAGGAAATTTTTGTTGTAGACGTTTTGATACTTCCAGCTTTTAGGCTTATTATAAATGTATTTTTCTCACTCTCTTTAGAGAAAAACAAAATTATAAAGGTTATATTTTACCGACTTTAATAAAATTTATCCAACGAATGAAATAATATTGGCGTGTAATATAAAGATTAAAAAGGGATAGCTTTACAATAATAGTTTTATGGCGGGTTTACATCTGACATTTATTGCATGATAATTTATGTCAGACAGAAATTCTGGGTAATGTAAACGGTCAAAAATGTATTATTTTTATTATATTCGATTTTGGCTTTCACACGTAATGAATTCAGCCATCCTCAAGGTTGTGGTCAAAATTTATGTCCGATAAAATATTTTTATTGTTTACATTAGCCCAAATTTCTGTCTGACATAAATATCCAGATGTAAACCTCCCATTGAACCGGTTGCTGGTCTTATTAGATTTGTTTCAGCAGGCTGTCCAAACTGTTTGCAACCGTTCGGGATTCTGCGCACGTCAAATTTGTCGTTTCAGCAGTGCCATATTTGTAACAATATACAATTCTTTGTTGTTCCAGCAGTAGTTTTAAGATGTTGGAAACATGTTGGTAACTATTTGCAAAAGGTTGCAAATTTTCTTCAAAGATTACTGACAAATTGTTAACATAACCTTTCTCTTGTATTTACGTATAAGCAGTATGCACGCCTTGTTTATTTTTCGTTCCAGCAGAAAACTGTTGTCAACATTTCTGACTAATGTTTGTAATATTTGCAGTTTGACGATTGTTGCTAACATGTTTCCAACATTCTGCTGGAACAAACCTATTCACAATGCATTAAATGTCTTTTCTAACAGTCTTAATTTTTTCTTAGCTAATTAATTGTTTTCTTTGGTTTACACGATAGTTTTAATTGTGAGTAAATTTAAAATTATATTTATGGGTAAGTGTTAAAATAGAAAATTGATATTTCTTAGGTTACTGGAATACTATATTAACACCAAATTTACTATTTCTGTAGTGTGCTTTTTTCGTGATGTTAATTTTTGGCACCATTTTGTGTTATTATCAAGGGAAACTTTTCTGATTTCAAGTAACACCAAAATGTTAAACACAGTATTACTAAATGACTTTAGGCTCTTTTTAAATTTTTTAACTAGTCATATATTTTTTGGTACTTTATGTTTAAAGGACAACACTGGCAAACCCGAAGAAAAATTTTGACTCCAGCGTTTCACTTCTCAATATTGCGAGAATTTGTTGAAATATTCACCAAATTGCGAAACATCCAAAATGGTTATGGAAATAGAAAAATACCACCTTAACAAACCTGCTGATGTGGTACCATTATTGTCGAATTTTACTTTACTTACCATAAATGGTAGAGTAAGATGATTAAAAAATAATTTCAATATTTTTAAGGTAAAAGTTCCTATGAACGTGTGGTCTAAGATGCTTCGCTTTCAAGATACAGGGTGTCAAAGTTTTATTTTTATTTATGTTTTTTCTGCATAATTTCCTAAATAATGCCGATTTCGAACGAAAATTGGTACCTAGGGGTTTTTTGACATGAGAAATTTGAATTTGTTCTTAATTTAGCTCTTACTTGTAGAGGGCGCTAGCCACATGTATATTCTCACTTTCAAAGGCTCATGACTTTTGTACAACCCTGTATTTACATTTTGTTAAAAGAAATGGATTCCTTAGTCATTTTTACGTAAAAAAGGTACTCTTATTAGATGACGCTAGGAGCAACCGTTTTCGAAATATTTTGGTTTGGTTTGGTTTGGTTTGAAATCGATGCATGTGTTTTGAAAAAATGAAACAATTTTGTAAATTAACTTTTTTTAATCAACATGAAATATTAAAAAAAAAAAAATAACAGACGAACACTAAATAAAAACAGGATGAAAAAACCAGATCAAAATCACAATAAATGTTGGAAATGCCCACCTGCCTGTAGGCACGCATCCAATCTTCTCCTCATTGATTCGCGTACCTTCTGGAAAATTCCTGGAGTATTTTCAATCGTTCTACAAGAGTCATTATTCGATTTCTCAGTTCTTCTTCATTTTGAATAGGTGTTTGGTAAACTAATGTTTTTAGATGTCCCAAAGGAAATAATCCAAACTATTAAGGTCTGGCGACCTGGAGGCCATGGTTGAGTCCCTCCCCTACCTATCCAACGATTATTGAAATTTTGTAATTTAAAAACCGAAAATCTTAAGTATTTTAAAAAGCAAGTTTATTAAAATTTTTGAAAAGTCGATGTTTTATATCAATACAGCGTGTCCTAACTAAAAATAAAATTTAAAACAATTTTGACCATAAGTTTTTCTTAATTGCATTTGGTAAAATTGCTTTTAAAGACATCGATGTTAACACGATGATCAACATCGATTTTACGTGAATGTCCTCAGCACTACTTCTACTTCCCCCGCTATAGGTCCAATCAATCATGTAACAAGAATAAACATAGTAAAGAATCGTCTATCTTTATTGGATACATGCAAATTAGTAATACTGATTGTTCCGACAATAAAATTGGGAATGTCTCTGTCTAACACATTTTATTTTATTTACAAATTGTTGTTGTTTGTCTCTACTATACATTAAAATAATGACGTTATTGCCTTCTTTCGTGATTTACATTAATCTTAAGCTTATTTTAAGGGGACGTGGTATTACCACTCAGCAATCGATTTGTTACTTTTAGAAACATCAATGGGTACCAAACTGGATACAAATACGAAAGAAGGACTAAAATATAAAGAAGCAGTATACCGAATTGGCGATATTCTATACGAGAGAGTGTTGATACCATGGTATCATTTAAAAATTTATTTTTGACAACACTTCTGGTGGAAAGACTGAAAAGAAATTGGTAAACATTTTGCATAATTTTACAAATAATATAATTCAAAAAGATCAGAAAATTTTCAAGTATTTGAAGGACCAGATAACGAAGATATGGATCTTCATTTAAATAAAAGGAAATATCCTTTGCTTGATGTTTTATTAAATGCTAAATTTAAAGACAATTCAATAAACGAGAAAGGTATAAGAGAAGAAGTAAACACTTTTTATGTTTGAGGTATGTACGTTTGGTTTTATGGTTAGTTAAGTTAAAACATATATAATAATTCTAAATTTTTATTTTATTTTTTATAAGTAATATGAGGGCCCTCAAAACCGCGTATTTTGCGTTTAAGGTTTAAAATATTTTTTTAAATATGGCGCTATAACAGCCGTCATCTGGTAAGCGCTTAGGTTATTTTACCGGTAAAAATAATTACAAGACATTTTTTTAGTTATTGAACGGTTTTTGATGACCCTGTATATTTCTTATTATGTGTGTATTTTTAGGGTCACGATACAACAGCCATGAGTTTAACTTTTACTTGCATGTTACTGGCATGTCATAAAGAAGTACAGGTAAGAAATTTAAATATTTAGGTACAATCCTGACTAGTTAGTCTAAGTAGACAGGCTAAAGAACCTACATATGCAGACTTACAGAATATGACTCTAATGGAAAGGTAGATAATAATAGTGCCTTGGCCAGTATTGAAATGGACCTTATGATAAGAACCCTCCTAAAACCCTTTAAGGGGGTTCCATTTGAGGAGTCTACAAAAATTTCTATACCACCATATATGGAAGCCGCGCCCTAATCCAGTCTGGCAATTTTTACATGTTTAGGGTATCCGACAGGGCGAACAAGTAACTTTCTTTGTCAAACAAGTTTACCACAATGTTTAACATGCAATTTTTAAATATTGTGCCCAAAATGGTAAGTGTTGGAACCTTATGGTTTGGATGCCAAAAATGGTAGTGGTGACCTTTACCATTTTTACACAATGTTCAAAAATTGCATGTAAAACATTGTGGCCAACTTGTCCGACAAAAAAAAGTGACTCGTTTGGCCTAATTTGACGCCCGAAACATGTCAAATATCGTGATAGACTCGTCAAAAGGAACCTTCTTGTATTTATTATGGCTTGTCTAATTATTCGTTGCCACAGGGTCCAACATGCTTAGCAAAATAAATTTGTCCCTTATAACGTGTGTAAATACAATTGTACAGGGTGTCCCACCGGGAACTGCCGCGATCGATTTCTCGAAAACTACGCTTTAATTTTTTTTTAATTTGGTAACATTAGAAAGCCAGTGGGGGACATACAACTAAAATATTTTGATAGCTTTACCACTTCCCGTTATACCGAAAGTTAAGGTCAACTTTCTTTTTTAAATGGAACACCCTATATATTATTTATTTTTTAGATTTTGCATAAAATATTAAACATTATTTATGTATAATGTTCCCTACCCAAGTCTAACCTTTTTTCACTGAAACTTTGCGACTTTTTTTCTAACACCAACTAGGGTCACAAGATTAATATGCGTCCAATTATTGCCACCTACATTGCATGTAGATGCAGTATTAAAAATAGGTTTAAAAATCAAGTAGAATTAAAAACTTTTTAAAATGTCCTATTCTGATTAAAGCAAATAAATCGGCATGCTTGTCTTCGCGGCCGCCTTTGCTATATTTCTTTTATGATATGCCGGTTGATGCAGGTGGTCATCGCACTATGGGATAGAAATTATTTTTTGGTCAAAATTTGAAACTTACCAATCTAACTTAAAATAAGGTGCTTTTACTGGAAAAATATTATAAACTATTACAAATGCTTTTTGGAAACCTAAACCTTATTATATGTTATTATAAATTTACACCCCTTATCATTATTATTTTTTATTGTACTTAATAAACTAAAATGTCAGCTTGTTTGGTTAATTCGGTAGTATTCTAATCAGTAATCCGATGATTATTATCTCATATGATATACAGGGTACGACAATAGGTATGATTTTTTTAAATGGAATACCCTGAATATTATATCACCACCAAAAAAATCTTTTAAAATGCTTTAAAAAATACTACATTTGATGTGTCTATCTCAATTAGTTTCGGAAATATGACCATCCAAATATGAAAATTTAAATTATTGTTCGAAGCGTAATAGAGATACATTTTCCCTACTTTTTTATTTTTTAACGTATAAAATAAATAAAAACACTGTTTTATTGGGTAGATTCTGTGGAATCCATATCTTTCATCAGAATGCTTTTATCTTTTAGGATATACAGTGTAGGACAAATCGTATTAAATTTTAAAATGGAAAACCTTGTAAATTATAAAAAAATCTTGTATCTGTCCTTACACTCAGAAGTAGCAAAAAGTAGGAAGGCAATTGTAAGTACAAAAACTGATAAAGAAAAAGATAAAAAAATCTTTGACAAAAGTAGCGAGACTTCGCACGACTGCATCGGAAACACAACAATAGCTCTTATTATTTAAACTCTTTTACCTTTTTTAGTAAACAAGGCTAATAATAAACTTAGTAGATTAAATGTTGTATATTTATGTTTACTTAAAATACATTTTTAAGTTTCTTATTACCCCAATAAAAGTCGTCATATCCTTTTAAAATTTTGCGTTTGCGTTTGGAGTATCTACTTTGAAATACACAGCATGAGCCATTAAATTTTCAAAGTTGCTTTTGGCCAAAATAATGGATTTCTATCCCATAGTGTATCAGCGCGCCGCTGTAAAGGATAGCGGCCCCTTTGTATAAAATAGTCCGATTGCAGGCGGCCTTTTTTATGTTTTTTGTATTATTTTTCAAAGGGTACCGAATTTGCGCATTTAAAATGTTCTTACTATATATAGGCTAGTAAAGCAACAACAAAGAATTTACAATAAATAATTCAATATAAACTGTTTACATGCCGGTATTCACGTTGGAATGTCTCTTTTCCTCACATTGTCTATGTGTTATGTTATTTAGCTGATCCGGTATTTAGGTGTATCAAAGAAAGCCTTAGGCTCTACCCATCAGTACCTTTTATTGGAAGACAATCAACTAGTGACGTTCACACAAAATATGGAATAATACCAGAAGGAACAACATGTTTCATTCATATTTATGACCTTCACAGAAACCAAAAGTTTTGGAATAATCCAGACAAGTTTGATCCATCAAGACACTTGCCAGAAAATTCCAGAAATCGACATCCGTTTGCGTATATTCCATTTAGTGCAGGCCCAAGAAATTGTATTGGTAAGTTATAGAGTTTGGACGTAAAAAGCTCTCCCCCAACCCCCGCTAACTTTTGTATCCTTCAATTTTTCTTTATAAAATTTGGCTATGTATGTATATATGTATAAAATGGGAAGACATAAACTATTTTTTGACGTAAAAATGATAGTTGCAACAATTAAGATGGCGCCATCTTGGGTAAAAAAATTAAAAGTCTTGTGGTACATCATTTTAAAGCTCCTGGTGAAAAATTTATAATCCTAAAATAAGAAGGTAATGCCTTCACTTACTACAAAATGGCGGTACATTAAAAATCACCAAAATACCTGATTTGAATGGTCATATTTTCGAAACTTAAAAAGTTTGATATATGCAATGTGGTATTTTCTGAAAGCTCTTTTAAATATCTTGTTACAGGTAAAACTAATAATAATATTGTGAACACCTAGTATAAAAAAGTATACATTTTGGGAATTTTAAAAATATACATTTTTCAGAATTTTAAAATAAGTATACATTTTAAATAGGTTACTTAACATTGGAAATTTTGCTCAATAAAGATATACGTGAGGTGTCAAGGTTTTTAAAGTATAAATTAAACAGTTTTCTAGGTTACTCTTATAATAATAAAATAAAAACATTAAACAAGCTGGGTCGCGTAGAAATGCAAAACAAACACTGGAAAATTTAATATTTAAAGAGAGAAAAGAAGTTAGAAAGATTATTAGATAAGAATTAGGTAGTAGAAGTGAAGCCAAGTAAAAAGTTAAAGTTTTAGTTAAGCCCCCGTACGGGCCACCCCTAGTGGGGGGTATGCCCGTACTAAATTTAGTTAGTCAAATAAGTTAAGTTGGTTAAAAAAAATGCGAAGTTAGTTTTATGGTCCAGCGGTCTCATTGTTCCAAGAAGATAGTTCCATATGGTACATTTGCCCAAGGGACGTCAAGTGACCCTTATGTATTCAAAATACACGTCACAATATAGTACCTTTTTTTCCTATAAAGCACCCTGTATCTTAATTACTGTTAAAATAATCTTTAAAAGAACTTAAGGAAAATTTCATCCATATTAAGTTCATCGTACTTTATTAATTTCTGAAAATATGGCCATTCAAATCAAAAATTTAGGTAATTTTTGAAGTACAGCCTTTTGTAATAGGTAAAGATATTGACTTTATATTCTTGGGTTATTAAGTACTTGTTAGGAGCTTTAAAATCATATGCCACAAGAGTTTTCTTTCTATTTTCTTTTTCCTAAGATGACGCCCATCCGCCATCTTGATTGTTTCAAGTATCATGTTTACGTCAAAACGTAGTTTATATCCTTCCATTAGTCATACTCAAATTTTATAAAGAAAAATATATAGGGTACAAAAGTTAGCAAGGGAGGGGGGGACTATTTACGTCCATACTGTATGGTTTATAGACTGGGCCAAAAAATCGACTTTTTTCAATATACAGGGTGATTCAAAAATCGATCACAAAACTTAAGGGGTGATTCTACTTGATAAAATAAGGGTAGAGCTTCATATAAATTTTTTCAAAATGTCATTCGTTTTCGAGTTACAAGCCGTCAAAGTTCAATTTTTATTTTGGTTTTTTCGCCATAATGCATTTATTTTTTAACCAATCCAGTTGATATTTGGGACACAAATCGAGCTTTTTTATCTTTGGACAATCCACGAAGGCTGAAAGCCTAAATACTAACGTACCGTGGGTGTCTTAAGCAGGGTAAGAGGAAGTTTGTTAACACGGGACTTAAAAACTTGAAGATTTGGGGGAAGGAAAGACCTCCGCTGGCAGCAGGTTCCACAGTCTAGAAACTCTAGGGATAAAAGAACGAACGAAATGGGAAGTTCGGGGCCTGTCCAATTGAACTGTATGGGGATGCATACGCGCGGCACCACGAGTTTCTCTGTTGGGAACTGCAAGAGGAGGGACTATACTGGACAATTCGTCGGAGCAGAAGCCGTAAAAGTATCTATAGAAGAGCGATAGATCTCCCACAGCTCGACGATGAGCAAGAGAAGGAAGTCTTTGAGTCAGTAAAGGATCAACAATAAGACGAACAGCCCTTTTTTGAATGGCATCAATAATGCTGAGGGTTGTAGGGGATGCCATTCGACAGACATGAGATTAATATTCCAGAGAGGGTCGAATTTGGGACACATACAAAGTGTATAAATTGGAAGGAGAAAAATACTTTTTGGCTCGGAAAAGAAATCCAAGCTTTTTGAAGCCGCGGTGGCTATAGATACAATGTGTTTATGCCAGTTAAGGTTATTCTCAAATGTGATGCCCACAAGGTTAAATGTGTCTCCGCTCTGCAAAACCTGGCCACTTATAAGGATTATAAGGATGAGTGTTTGATGATTTTTTTCGCGACAAGGAACACGATTGTGTTTTGGATGCATTAAATTCAACGAGATTTTTGGCGCCCCAATCCAATATCAAATTGAGATCCTGTGAAAGAGATATCTGCATCGCTCTACGTTTGCTTTCCAGGTCAGGTTGAGAGATTGGTTTGGGAACCTGAAAAGTGGAGTGAAGGGGTACTATCGTCAGCATAACTATGAATGGGATTGGTTGTGGAAGAAAGAAGGTCGTTGATGTGAAGAAGAAATAAAGTTGGTGCTAGTACTGAACCCTGAGGCACTCCAGCATGAATTTCGTGAAAGCTTGAAGAGTGGCCATCAACAATGACTGATATACGTCGATTAGAAAGATAACTGGAGAGCCAAGAGCAGAGTTTAGTTGGAAGACCGTAGGAAGGAAGTTTATTAAGAAGTGCGTTATGCCAGACTTGGTCGAAAGCTTTAGGTATATCAAGAGCAACGATCTGGAACTCACCTAGAAACTCAAGAGACTTGTTCCAGTTGTGTGAAACGAAGGAAAGAAGATCTGCTGTAGATGTCTTGTGACGAAGTCCGTATTGCCTGTCATGTAAAATTTTATGTTTTTCTAAGTACCTAAGAATTTGCGAGTTAATGGATTTCTCCATTACTTTACAAAGCATTGAGAGGAGTGAAATGGGTCTATAGTTGGATGGAAGAGATTTAGATCCTTTCTTGGGAATAGGCTGGTTACGTGCAGCTCTCCAGCTGTCTGGAAATATACCCGTGTCATAAGAAATTCGAAAGAGCCTGGTTAAAATAGGTGCAAGTTCAGGAGCACATTTTTTTAAAAGGATTGCTGGTATTCCATCTAGCCCAGACGATTTCTTGGTGTTAAGAGAAGAAAGGATACGCTTAATGTATTTTACCTTAAAAATAATATTGGGCATTTTGTGAGGAACTGGGGGAACAGTTGGAATTGGATGATTGACAGGTGGATGAAGGGTTGAATTGGCAGCAAATTGTTTAGCAAATAGTTCAGCCTTTCCTTTACATGTAGAAATAGTTTCATCTTCCAAAGTTAATGGTGGAAAAGAACTGGTACAGAAATTTCTACTGATGTTTTTGGCAAAGGACCAGAAGGATTTGCTGCCATTTGAGCAAGAAAGTACTTTGTTTTTATACGGTTATCAAAGGAGTCCTTGGCGTCTGAGATTGTTTGGTGGTAGTGGTTTCTTGCTTCAATGCTGGCCAGTGGGTTTTCTGGACGAGGATCCTGTAGAAACTTCTTGTGAGCCTGAACTTTTAAAATTCTAGTTTTGTCACATGTTTTAGTGAACCAAGGTTTGTGATTAGAGGGTTTGATGGTTTTCTTGGTGTGAGGTACATAGGTTTCAACGCCCAATAGAATTGACTCGATCAGTTGGTTACAGATTTCGGAAGGATCCTGGGAAGAAAAGCAGATAGTGTCCCAAGGGTACGTGGCGAAAAAGTCCCTAAGGCCATCCCAGTCGACTGAGTTGTAGTGCCATACGGTGCGTGGTGGCATGGATTTATTTATTTTAGGATGTACAGAGTAAGATACAGTAACCAAGCCATGATCTGAGCGACCTAGAGGGGCAGTAACAGATGCTTCATAAAGTTCAGGGTTAGAAGTAAGAAAAAGATCTAAGGGGTTTGAGCTATTATTTGTCACTCTAGGAAAGTAGGTAGGAGTCATAATAAGGTTGGTAAGAGAATTACTGACTGCGAAGATTTCGGCTGCTCTGCCTTGAGGGTCAATTTTTGAAGAGCCTAGCCAATCCTCATTAAGGACATTGAAATCGCCAAGCACGATTACTTCGGCCATTGGAAACTGGGAAATGATACTGTCGATCTTTGTTGAAAGAAAGTCAAAGAATTCGACATAGGAATTGTCAGATGGAGATCGGTACAAACAACAGATTCTAAAATTTTAAGACAAAAAAACTTTTTTTAAATACCGCCAGAGGGTACTTTACCTAAAACTTAAAATTTATTTACATCATAACTTTTTATTTTGACAGATATCGCAAAGCTGGGGTGCCATTTTAGAGACAATTAAAATCTTAAAAATACGGTACTCTTTATTAAAGTCGATAAACCTCACCGTTTAGGCACCAATAGACATTAAAGTTTTCATTAATTTCAATCAAATTACCTACATACATACAGGGTGTCCAGTAACTTAACCGACAAATTTTACGGGGCGATTCTACTAGTATGTCTTTTCTTAATTCTTTTTTTAATGATTAATAATCTATTTTTTGTAGGACAACGTTTTGCAATGCTTGAACTGAAGGCAGCAATCTGTGGATTGGTTCGAAAATTTGTTTTGGAACCAGTAGATACACCTGAAACTTTAGAACTTATCCAAGACTTGGTATTAAGGCCAAAGAACGGATTAAAAGTTAAATTTTGTTGAGAAATACCTAAAATTGTAAAATATAATGGTTTTTAAAAAAAAGTTTGTTTTAATTACCGCATAAGAATTTTTCAAAACTTCAAATTAGATTAAAAAAGATTAAAAAGGCTATACATACAGTATTTTCCAGGATAGGTGTTACAAGAGGACAAATGGTCCAAAAATTTTAGAATTATTAAACGTCTTTCTGGAAAAGCTGGTCGCATAATCCAAAACTGTAATACAAAATTTTACTCTGATTGGTAATATACAGGGCAAGTTATAAAAATAAATATGAAAAATGATTAAGAGTAAAGTATTCTTATTTTTAAAAATAGGACTAAATTGTATAAGTGAATGTTGTAGAGAACTTGATTTTATGTCAAATTTTAAAATTAAACAATTAAAGTAAAAAACGTATTTTTCTCAATTTTTTTATATTACGCATTTACAGTTTTTAAAATACTTAGCTACTTAGCTTAAGGAGAGAATTTTTTAAAAAATAATTAAAATTATTAATTTAATTAGGTTAGTTCTGGTTGGGAATTTTGCTAAATAAAGATAAACGTGAGGAGTCAAGGTTTTAAAACTATAAATAAAACAATTTCCTGGGTTACTCTTATAATAATAAAAACATTAAACAAGGTGGATCGCGTTGAACTGCAAAACAAACACTGGCAAATTTATTATTTAAAGAGAACACAATTTTAAAAAGGGCATAGTAGTGTAGATAGTAAAAGAAGTAGGGGTAGTAAAGAGTAAAAGTGAAGTTCAGAAAAAGTTAAAGTTCTAATGTCGAATGGGCTACCCCTAGTAGGGGGTATGCCCGTACTAAGTTAAAGTTAGTTTATTTAAAAATACAAAGATAGTTTTTTTTGGTCCACCGATCTTATGGTCCCAGAAGATAGTTCCATATGGTATATTTGTCCCAGTGACGTAAAGTGGCCCCTATATACTTAAAATTCTACGTCACATATGGTAGAGGCGCCCCGCCCCCGGTCCCAGTGACTTTTGTTAAACGTCGGTTATGGTAATCTGTGCCTGCCCCAGTTCCAGTGCCCTTTGTAAAGCGATATGAAACGTCGCCCATGGTACGCCCTTCCTGCCCCCTGTGCATTTTTTAAAGAAAATGCCATATATATGGGAAAGACGTCCGGTTCCCCGAAGAGGAAATGTGTGTTAAATGACGAAGACAGGGATGAAATGTCACAAATTGGGTAAAATCGTTGTATTTGGGCTTAAGCTGGTACTACTGGTGTAAGAATTAATGTTCTGAAAATTATTAAACTTGGCATACTGGTACTTTATAATCAGAATATTAACCAGTTAAATTTTCAAAGGTCTACAGAACTAAAAAAACATAATATTAAAAAATAACTGCTTTTAACATTAACTACTTTACAAAAAATGATGTTTAGATTTCAATGAAAGTTGTATTAACGAAAGAAAAACAATTCTAAACATTATGGCTAATTATATTCGACCTTTAGAGCGTGTGATAGAAGTAAATAATAAATAATTAATAAAAATATGCTATGTGACTGACATGTGGCAACGCCGCCGAAAGGTTAGGCTGCGCACGAAAAAGTTTATTGAATATGGTATACCGGGTGTTGCTCGATAGAGCGGGACATAGTGAATCCTTTGTAAATTTTGAAGTAGTCATATATTGGCTTCCCTAATTATTTTAGAAAAAAATGGTATTAGGATTTATTGAAAAGCACAATAAGTTCCAGCCAAAATGAAAATTTGAGCATTTTTCAACCAACCAGTTAAAAGTACTGCTTAAATACTTCTGCAACGTAGTATCTTATTATGCACCCTGTACTCTAGAAATCAATAATAAAAACACCATATCGATTTATCAGTGACAATTTAGATCATTAATTTATGTCATTGCCAAAACTAAACAATTTCATACGGGAATTTCAAAAAGAATCCTCGCATTTCATTTTAATTTACAATAATTCCAACACATGCACTCACAGTTACGCAAGACAATAAAACAAATTTGTCTACATTTAGAAATCAATTTATGACGAAAATATGAGGATTTAATCAAATGCTCAAATATTCCTCCATTAAGTGCCAGACAATAACCCAAAGGATTATAAAACTCATTTCTTACGTTGGCTAGTCGGTACATCGATATTCTGGCACATTCAGTGGAAATAGCATTCCTCAAGCAAATTTTCATATTTTTAATTCGTATAAAGCTTAGTTTTTAAATGTCCCCATAGAAAAAATCGTTTGGCGAAACATCCGGAGACCTGGCTGGCCAAGATATTGCGTGGTTCGGGCCTATGATGTCGTTATTAAATGCGTTGTTCAAGTATTAGCGCACAGCTCTGGTACTGTGTGCTGAGCAACCATCCATTTGATACCAAATCTCTTGATTTTCACGACCAAGGTTGTTCAAAGCAGGCAAAATTTGTTCCTCTAAAAGTTCCAGACAGTACTCCGCATTTAAATTTCGGTCAAGGAAAAATGGTCCAAGGATATGGTGGCCAAACATTCGCGCCAAAACATTAATTTTTTGTGGATATTGAGTCCTTGTCTCAACAAATCGATTTTGGTTTTCGCTACTCCAGTACCGGCAATTTTGAATGTTGGGTTTGTTGTTCAATTCATTCGTCAGTAAAGCAAATATTTTGTAAAAAACCTCTGTCAGTGTTTGTCCTCTCCATCATCTCAAAGCAAAATTCCTGTCGTCGTATTTTGTCTCCGTCTCTTAATTTTTGGTGTCATTCGTACTTGTAAGCGTGGTATTTTCATCTTTTTAAAATTCGAGATATTGTGGTGTGGTATTGTCCAGTAATGTCCTCCAGTTATCTCGTGCTAATGTTTTCTTCGGCCTCCTCTACACAAAGTATCACGTCTAAATCCCTCCCATTTTGTACAATTTGTCTCTGATTTTCACGTCGATTTTCTTCACATTTGCAATTATTGATTACTATGCCTGTTATTTCAAATTTGCAAACATGTCCGCTACTCTTCGAAAACTATTTCCCTGATAAAACCATTTTATGATAGTGATTTTTTCTTGATTTGAGTAGTTCATTATTTAAAAATGATGTGACATTGATCTGACAACTTGAGAGTAAGAGGTTAAATAATTTTTTTGGTTTTTTTTATAAACTTGTAATAATACAGGGCGCGTAAAAACATAGGAGATTCGTAACTTATTTGAGCATTTATTTCTTAGCTGGCGGTCCAAGAAGAGCTGAAATTTGTACACTGGGAATAACTTTTCGTGCTCTTTAAAAATTCTTATAATATTTTCTTTTAAAATAATTAGGGGAGCCAATATTGGACCACTTCAAAATTTACATAGGATTCCCTATGTCCCGCTCGATGGAGCAACACCCGGTATGTTACATAAAAAAATTGATGCCAGTCTAATACGTTTTTTGGTTACAAGATTCAATAAGTGATAATAAATATCCGCAATAATAATAAAAAACATGTTTTTTCGAGGTCTTTTTAAGTGAACAATTCGACGACTGTGCCTTTTAAATACAATACATTTTTTCGTGATATAATAAGGGTGGTTTATAGATTTTATTAGTAAATAAACATAACAATTTAAAACCTATAACTTGTTTAAAGATGCTTGTACAGTAGATTTTTGCTTATGATTTCTATTGTTTTTACGCAGCGTTGCCAAATATAATTACCACGGTGGTCAAATTACTTTAAGCAGTCATTTGACTCTTGTGGTATCGGTAGAACTTCCTTAAGAAAATGTAATACCAATTTCTACGAACCTTCTAAAAAACCCGGGTGGCCTAAATAAAGCGTAAACGAATGCAAATAAAATTTTGTTTGTGAAATAAAACATTTAATGTTAAATATCTCAGAAACGGTGGCTCGTAGCGATATTTATCAGGTATACCCTCTTTGCGCAAAAAATATGGAAAATAACAATTACAATGATTATCACGATTTTGGCTCTGACTTTTACATATCCAATTTTAGTTTTTATACGCCAAAACTTGGAAAAATACATACATATTTTTTTATAAAAAAAAATCATTGATTTTTATACAGGGTTTGATTTAATTAAATGTAGGATGTAACTTCTTGGCTTATTTTAGGTAAAAAGTTCATATAAACATATGTTCTAAACCTTATTACTTTTAAGCTATGAGGTGTTAACATTTTAAGCCAAAAATGGTGTTTTTATCATAAATTTAAAAGTGAGATATTTTTGTGAAATTTGTCATGCACCTACTAAGCATCAATAGGCATCTTTTATTGTATTTTTATATTTCTACCGGTGGCATCCGAAAGGTATTTATACTGGACAATTTTCAAAAAATTCCAAACAGTTTTAGTCATTTTTGGTCACATTTGGTCAGCAAAGACGTCATAAAATGACGACAAAATGACGTTAAATTGACTTTCCTAAGTCACAGACAAAAGACGTCCCGTTAATGACGTCTTGAAGATGAAGAAAAATTGACGCATATACTTTTTTTTTAAAAGCTAAAATGAAACGATATTTTATTTGAAAATTAAAATAGAAAAAAACTCCTTACTGGTCTCGAACTATTTTGGTCCCATCGGTACGGTGTAGGCAATAAAAAGCGAAGATGTTGAATAAACGTAGTAGTTTATTGTCCATTACGCCATCTATCGGTAGAGTTTTTTCCTATTTCAATTTTGTGAATTTATTAGTCTTATTTTTCTGTCATATGATATTTCGGTTGGATTTTGACACGAATCATATAATGTCACAAAATTTTTCTGGCGGGTTTTCTAAACATGACGTCATTAGATTTTTATGAGCTAGTATGACGAAAAAATGACGTTGAATAGACGTCACTTTAACTACGTCAAAAACAGGTCAATGCACCATTTTCGCGCAAAAAAGTAAATGTAACGACATTGTTTTAAGTATGCTAGTTTCAGTCAAGGGGTCAAATTTGTTGCAAAATAAATAATGATTAAAAAAATAGTTTTTATATTTAGAAAAAGCAATGGCGTACCATATTTTTTTTTGTTTTATAATTGTATTTCCTTTATGTTTGTATCAGCTCTCGTTGTTAAGAAAAATATTAAATTAAAATAAAAAATTTAAAAATTTACAATTATATAGGTTTCAATTTTTTTTGAGCTTTTTGTTAAGGAACTTCTGAAAACCTTTGACATTAATGTCAAATATGTTTGTTTGGTTATAGTGTCATAGTGACGTACATAACTAGTTGCTGGTGTATTTATTATTTTATAATACAAAAAGTTATAAGTTAGTTGATTTTGAGTTTTCCCGAAGAGATTTCAGCATCTAACTTTGCTATGGCTTATACGTTATAATCAAAAATAGTTATTGTTACGTAAACTGAGTCTCACAAGAATATGGGGGTTAAAATATTTATTAAAAGAGTGTCAACGAAAAAGAAATTTCCAACCGTACTAGTTTACTTTTTAGCGGCTCACTAGAAAAATATACAAATTAAAAAATTATTAGGTCCACAACCACGTTATTTTTTACCTTAAAGCATATCTTGTTATACATCATTTAAGAGCTTATAAAAAGGCCTTTTCAGAAATGTCATAGCCAACTATGGTTTCCCTTTAAAAAAATGAAATTTTATGTCGTAGCTCAAAAACGGACTAGTATATTAAATATTAGATTTTACCTTTTTGTTAAAAAGATAATAATCTACAATTTCTTATTTAAACTTTTTTTCTGTTTCGGATAATAACTGAGCTACGGAAGAAAAAAGATTTTTGAAAAAAACTTTTTTTTAATATCTAGTAAGCCATTTTTTGGACGAAACAAAACTTAAGGTAAGCTCTAAAAACTGCAATTCTTTCTCGATTTAAGCATGTCAGTAGCTGCAGCGGTTTTTAAGATCTCTTCACTAAAACATCGAATGTTCATAAAAAGTTTTTTCAAAATTTTTATTTTAAAATCACCCCTTATAGTTCGTCGGTTAAGTTACAGAACACCCTGTATATTTGATGAGTCTCATGTTTTACTTTTAAGATAAAATAATTTAAAAATCCTAACTACGCCCTTGCTTCTTATATCCAAGCAGAAAGAGATACAACCTTCAAAGTGATATAAATATTTTTTAAATGAGTAACAAAATACATGTTATCTCAATTTAAATAATGAATTGTTAATAACTTATAACAATATAAGCCAAGTTAAATATTGCTTTGTACCCCTTAAGTATAGTTTTAGATACATATAAAGGGTAAAAACATGTTATCGGTTTTTGTGCTGCGATTGGAGTTATTTTAATTTACTTCATAGTTACGAACTATGAAAAAATTAAAGATCATATTCAGTGGAGAAAAAAATTAAGTAAACTGCCCATATCACCAAGATACAAATTTTTAATTGGTCACTTGCTTTATACATTTCATGGTCCAAAGGGTAAGAACTTAAGAAACTTATTGTTAAATAATAATATTACAAATAACTTACTTTTTAAAACTGGTGCAATATTAATCATATAGTAATCATAATTATTAAAGTAGTCCATAGCAGTGGAGTGTTATATCAAAATTTCGAAATAGCTTTTAGTCATCTCCATATTATACCGGGTGACAACGAGATTACTTTCCGGCTGCCATTTTTTATTTCTTTATCGATACTGACGAAACTTGTTTCGTTGTTTCATAATTAGATTTCCTTATTTCCTTTTCTTGACTTTTTTTTAAGAATCTTGAAAAAGTCACAAAAATGCTATTCATGAATTTAGAAGGTCCAGTTTTACCCCTGTACTAATTTTGGCGAATATTGGTTGGACCGTTTTTAGATAATTGACCATACCTGGCAGTTTTTATATTAATTTCGAAAAAGGCATGATGTCACATCTCCGAAATTGACCGGAGTAAAACAACGATAATATTAGGTTATATTAAAGTTGATAAAAGCAATTGATTACAAAAATAATTAAAAAGGTATTCCATTTATAATTCTAATAATAACACAGGCCCACAAAAAAAAGTCTTGTATCTGAAACCAGACCTACCTACAGGTAAGTTTTTTGATGTCCTAAAACCAAATCTGAAGTCAGAATTTACCTTTCACCCTTAGATTTTGCCCCAGCTACCCCAGCTACACTCTAACCCACCCCAGAGGGTGCATATTTCACTTTGTGCAAAAGTTAAAAATAAAAGTATCCAACTTACGTTTTTTAAGTCCTAAAACCGAATCTGAAGTCAGAATTTACCCATCACCCTTAGATTTTTCCCCAGCTACCCCAGCTACCCTTTAACCCGCCCCAGAGGGCGAATATTTCACTTTGTGCAAAAGTAAAAAACAAAAGTATCAAAGTTACGTTTTTGATGTTCTAAAACCGAATCTGAAGTCAGAATTTACCCATCACCTTTAGATTTTGCTCCAGCTACCACAGCTACCCTCTAACCAACCCTAGAGGGTGCATATTTCACTTTGTGCAAAAGTTAAAAATAAAAGTATCCAAGTTACGTTTTTTCATGGCCTAAAACCGAATCTGAAGTTAGAATTTACCCATCACCCTTAGATTTTGCCCCAGCTATCCCAGCTACCCTCTAACCCACCCCAGAGGACGCATATTTCACTTTGTGCAAACGTTAAAAACAAAGGTATACAAATTACGTTTTTATGTTCTAAAAACGAATCTGAAGCTAGGATTTACTCATCTCCTTTAGATTTTGCCCCGACTACCCCAACTACCCTCTATGCCGTGCCGCCTCAGAGGGCAAGTATTTTACTTTGCACAAAAGGTGAAGATAAAAGTATACAAGTTTCGTTTTTGATATCCTAAAAACGAATCAGAATTCAGAATTTACCCATCATCCTTAGATTTGGCCCCAGCTACCCAAGCTACCCTATAACCTGACCCAGAAGGCAAACTTTTTACTTTGTACTGATGTTAAAAATAAAAGTATACGATTTTTAAAATACTAAAAATAAATCTAATGTCAGAATTCACCGCAATGCTCCGTACTCAATCAGACTAGTAGCTATTCTTCAAATAATAGTGTAAGCTTTTGCACAAGTAAAATATTCGCCCTCTGAGATGGTTTAGAGGGTAGCTGGGGTAGCTGGAACAAAACCTAAGAGTGATGGGTAAATTCTGACTTCAAATCGTTTTTAGGACATCGAAAAACGTAACTAGACTACTTTTGTTTTTAACTTTTGCACAAAGTGAAATATTCGCCCTCTGGGGCAAGTTAGAGGGTAGCTAGAGTAGCTGGGGAAAAATCTAAGGGTGATGAGTAAATTCTCGGTTTTAGGACTTAAAAAAACGTAAGGTTAGATACTTTTATTTTTAACTTTTGCAAAAAGTGAAATATGCACCCTCTGGGGTGGGTTAGAGTGTAGCTGGGGTAGCTGGGGCAAAATCTAAGGGTAATGGGTAAATTCTGATTTCAGATTCGGTTTAGGACATAAAAAACGTAACTGGATACTTTTATTTTAACTTTTGCACAAAGTAAATGCCCCTCTGGGTGGGTTCAGAGGAGCAGCTGGGGTAGCTGGGACAAAATCTTTAGGGTGATAAGTACATTTTGACTTCAGATTCGGTTTTAGGACATTAAAAGCGTAACTTGATACTACTTTATTTTTATCTTTTGCACAAAGTGAAATATGCACCCTCTGGGGTGGGTTAGATGGTAGCTAGGGTAGCTGGGATAAACTCTAAGGGTGATGGGTAAATTCTGACTTCAAATTCGGTTTTAGGACATCAAAAAACGTAACTTGGATACTTCTGTTTTTACTTTTGTACAAAGTGAAATATTCGCTCTCTGGGGCGTGTTAGAGGGTAGCTGCGGTAGCTGGGGCAAAATCTAAGGGTGATGGGTAAATTCTGACTTCAGATTCGGTTTTAGGACATCAAAAAACTTACCTGTAGGTAGGTCTGGTTTCAGATACAAGACTTATTTTTGTGTGCCTGTGTAATTTTAAAATTTAATTACCTTCATGTTCCCCTTGGCACTAAATTTGGTTCTTTTATATTTTACGGTTGCTAAGATAATCCATCGTTCCGGTTTTTCTACTAACCCTGTATATATACATATGCCATAGGCCATAACTTTTGAACGGTTGCCACAATATTAATGATATGTGGAAAATTAAATTAACTCATACCAATGCTTTTTCCATAGGCAAATAATTGCGCAGTAAGTTTTGAATTATACAGGGTGAGACAATTTTTCTTCATTAATTGCATTTTTAACACAGGTGACAAATTTGACATTTTGCTTTAACCGTTTGATTCCTTTATCATACAAAAAAGGTATGCCTTATTTAAATCGATATCTTGGACCGTTCTTCATAAAAAAATATTTTAAATCGAGATATACCAACACTATGGGAAAATTATTAAAATATGGTAAAATAATAAAAAAATGTCTTTATTTCTATTACAAAGTTTAAAAGCCTTACAAACACATTTTTTAACTACATTTTTACTACATTTTAATAATTTAGTCAACAAATGAATTTTTTAATGTTATACAAAAATGCTGGTATGTCTGAATATAAAATGCGATTTTATGAAAAATACTCCAAGATATCGATTTAAATAAGGTATACCCTTATTTTACAAAAATTATAAAGGAATCAAACTGTCAAAGCAAAATGTCAAATTTTACCTCTGTAAAATTGGATATCTACAATAAACGAAAAAATTCGTCTCACCCTGTATAATTAAAACTTACTGCGCAATTATTTACCTACGGAAAAAGCATTGATATAGGCTAGTGTAATTGTTCAAATACCATTATTATTGTGGCAACCGTTTAAAAGTTATAAATAAAATACATTTTTTTTATTCTTTCTGATGGAAAATAACTCCCTAAGGAAGCGCGATAGAACTTTTTTATATGAAGTACTAATATGATTTTGGCTCACTCTATCACCCCTACCTTTTTAACCCCACCTTTCCATACTTCCTGTATACAGAGTGTCCAAGAATATGTAGGCAATCTCTCGGATTCATATAGAACAAATATATGTGTTTCATTCTTATAAAACTTGACCTCGCGTTCTCTATTCTCGATCTGATCTCTGTTATCATGCCCCATTGGTTGTGAACGATCGTTCTCAAATAAACGTACTTCTCAACGTGTTCTATAGGTGTTTGGTTTAGTAAAAGTCTTTCTGTAGGTGTTTGGTTTTTACTTATGAACATCCATTTGGTTCTCAGACATTCAATTTAAGTTCATATTCTCCATGTCTTAGCGTTTACTCTCTGTAGAAGGCTCTGTAGTTCCTCTAAGCTGCTAGCTATGATAGCAGTATCGTCCGCGCATCTGATGTTATAATGAGTTCTTCATTCATCCTTATTCCTTCTTAGGCATCGTAAAGTACTTCATTAAAAATAGCTTCCGAATATAAATTAAAAAGTGTAGGTGATAATACACATTCCTGAAGAACTCCTTTTCTTATAAGAGAGCTTTCTGAGATGTTTCTGTTAAATGTTCACCAACCAAAAGGTTGTTTTTCTTAAAAACGGTTAACTTTATCGACATCGTACCGGAGTTTTTTTTAGTCAACGTCTAAAGCTGTTTAAAAATACTATTTTTATTCCTTTATTATACAGGGTGTAAAAATAATTAGTACTATTGTGTAAGGGTTAGTCCGCCTCTGGCGAACTAATGAAAGCAAACGTTTAACAAGGATACCATTTTAAGGAGTCCTAATAAGCATTTATCATATTAAAAAATTATTTCATAATACCAATTACAAAAAAAGTTATTCAAGAAAACCTGATTTTTAGTGCACATATCTCTGTATAGAGGAGCTTCAGGAAAAAATATATAGGAACTTGTCACAATATTTTCACGTGTTCTATAAAAATCCGAGAGATTGCCCACATATTTTTGGACACCCTGTATAAATCCTTAATAGTTTCGGAAATATGGCCATTTAAATTTCTATATAATTCCCATTACATTTACAGTCTCACCTTGATGCAGTAGGTACGTATAACGGAAATTAGGTATGTCTACTATTTCTTAAATTTAAGTGGTCATATTTCGAAAACTATTAAAGATATATCAAAAGTGGTATTTTTATAGAGCTTTTTAAAAAACACTAGATGGAATCCCGTCGACTTCGACAGGTTTTCAACAGTTATTAGTTATTTTAAAATAAATTCACTATCAGATGTCTTTTAAACTCTTCTAGTGCACTACATCACATAAGGTAAATGGGGCTCATTTACATTTACCACATAAAACCGCCTTTAGACTACAGTAGAAAGCACAGGAACCTGTAAATAAATTGGTTTTAAGCACCAAGACGGTCATGCAAAACTGTACAATACATTTTTTTTAATTCCTAAATAAAGCGAATAAAAAAAAACTAACCAGAACTAACCATGACCCCCCCACCGTAATGTAACAGTTTTGCATGACCGTCTATAGCGCTTCAAACCAATTAAATTACACGTGCTTGTGCTTTTTACTGCAGACTGTCTAAAACCCGTCGAGGTCGATGGGATTTAATCTTGTTTAAATTAAAAACAAAAAAGGTTTTTAATTTTGTCTCATTTACCACAAATATCGAAAATATTTTGAATAGTTATATCGATATATCGAGAAGTTAAATATCGATATTTGTGTTCTTATATATTGATATTTGAAAATAATCGATATGTCGTTGCCATCCCTATCGATACTGCGTTTGACGTAATATTCCACGCGGTATAGGCAACATACGTTGCATTTTGTTTTTAAAGAAAAAAAAGGAAATAAAACATTTAAAAAAGTAGTGATACGACGACTCAGTAACCAGAGGATCATTAAAAGAAGACCATGTAAATTGGTACAGCAAAAGTCTCTATTGAAGTGTATGAAAATATGGGATATATAGATTTTTAATGGTGATTTAATATACAGAGTGTTCCATTTAAAAAGTTTTCCTCTTCAATTTCGTGGGTGGGTGGAAAAATATAAATAAAAACCCTATACCACTGATACTTTTTACCTAAAAACTTTTTTTTCCTTTTGCTCTTTACCTTTTTTCATCTTAGGTAAGGGTGTGGTAAAAAATTGCAAGTTTTCTGGTTAGTTCTGGTTAGTCCATGTTAGGCGATATGGCTTGTCTAATAGATTCCTTGACACCCAGTTTAAATGGAATTAAAATTAAAACAAAACGGTTTAAATTATTTGTTTTTCTGCCTTTTGCCAATCAGAACCACTCACGTCTAAATAATAAAAAAAGAAATAACGAAACATAATATAACATTTTTTAGGTGACATTTTTAAATTAATAAGAGAAGTTGTAAAGGCTTCGCCTCCACTTTTTACGTTTCATATGGGTCCATTGGTATACGTTGCTTTCCAAGAGCCAGATGAAATTGAGGTTAGTGAATTATTCAGTGTGGTATTTAACGTCAAGATCCGAATTAAAAGCAACCTCCCAAGCTTTAAAAAAAATATTAAAATCGAAAGACTTTTAAAGAGAAGAATTCACTGACGCGACTAAATTAATTAAAAACAAAAAGTATAAGTAGCTTTTTAGATATGTTTTTTACTACCCCCATCGAAAATAGACTTTTCGTTCCCCTTCCTGAAAGAAAAAGTACACATATGTATACAAAAGAGATAGAAACCTAACTTATTTTTTTTTTAGAATGTGATGTGTCCGTACATTCATTAGTTAGTAATACTGATCGTGAGTCTGACTAATTAACATTTTCTCTCGTAAACGTAAAGGCTTTCTTTGGCTTAAATCCAGAGACTTGTCTCTTCAGGAAAGCTTCCAGTGTATAAAACCTATTGTCTGCATTTCTTTTTAACATTTAGGCATGACTGTAACATAATGTATTTGCTGCAGAGCGTAGATGCCTTTAGAGCTCTTGTTTTTTTCGAAAAATATGCAAAAACAACATCTCTAGTAATTCTTTTTACATGGTTTTCTTCCATATACTGCTTATATACCTCACATTTCTTTTTATATTGTTTGCGATATTGATACTAGCCTTGCGGTTTAAAACTATTTTAAATGATATTGTTGTCGATTTCAGACTATATTTTGTTTTGGAATAAAGTGACACACACACGTCCCGATTTCTTGGACAAATTCTCGACTTGTTAGTTGGGCTGCAAGAAAGAGGTAATTTTTGTTTGGTTGCAGTGATGAGGACCTTTTTTGTTTGCTCTTTTAAATCATTAAGAACTAAGCTTTATTTCAAGGGTAAGGACCTTTTTTTGCTTTTCAAAAAAAAATTGGAGAAAAATCAAAAAAGGTCATTTAATTTGACTTGCCCGATTTCTAACTTTAAAAATATGGTCACTTTATTTTGGAATGATATTTTTCTTCAAACAAATAAAATTGTTTGCTTATGTCCCAATAATTAGCCAAGAAAATTATGTATCTTTAAAAATGTCGCAAAGGTAGTAGAAAAAATAACATACTTTTTATCAGAAGTAAAGTGCCTTTTTCTCCCTTGGACTCTTCACATTGGGCATCAAACCATTCCGTCCTACCTATCACCTGCATACCTTTATTTTTGTTTTTTTGCTATACACAAGGTTTATTAACACTTTTCGAGGACTAAGCCTTTCCGGACACATCTAAAGAATGCAACAGAACATGCGACGTTTAACACATACGCCATAAGAAGATGAGGATGAACACGAACCCAAACCATGAGACACACTCAGACTTCAAAACAACTGAAACATAAACGCATTTTTTTCACTAATAAATGCCTATCACCCACATTAAATTTAAGAAAACCATCACACAAAACTAAGGAGTGAACAACCGCTCTGCATAATTTGAATACAATTTTTAGAAAATGCCAAATGATCTTTTCTTTACCCGCTGCACCAAATTTTGTATTTTGGTTGTCTCGAGGATTCTCTTTTAAACACAATTTTCTAGAAGCAAGGGAGCTATTTTGTAAGGCCCAACAATTTCTTATTAAAAATTTATAAAGAACATCATACTTAGAAATTGTGTTGTGTCTACCCATATTGTAGAAATGTATTAAAAGTAACTAGTCCGCCATTTTAGGCCACCATATTGGATTTACAATGATTTCGCCTTATTTTACGAGTTACTCTTGCCATGCCCTTTCATTTGATACCCATATTGTGAAAGTGCTTTAAAAAAGGCTAGTCCGCCATCTGGGGTGTTCCGCCATGTTGGATTTAGACTGATGTCACAAAGCTATTCATGCATTGTCATTTAAACTTAACGTAGCAACGTTGGTCGAAGGAAGTACTTGCATACCATCCAACTGAGGCATAAATGAAATTCCCCTTCTATTGATATTTCTTTTTCAATATTTTTTTTTAGATTATTTTTTACTTTTTGGTGAGTTTTTATTGATGTTTTAAAAGCGGTTTAATTTTATATTAAAACTGTTTATAGGTTAGTGTTTAGTTTAAGCTTTGTGGACTGTGTAAATAAATTAAAAAAAAATGGTATTTTTGATAGGCGGAATGTTTGTTATTGATAAAATTACTTTTCATATTTGAATATTACCGCCAAAATTAGATTTAACTCTGCTAGGTTTCACCTCTGTTTCTAATAAATTTAAATATCTGTTTCTGGGCTGCAAATAAGACATTATTGAAAACAAACTAAACCTGCTATTAAAAATACAATTCAAACTAAATTCTTTTAGGCTCTGATTTCCTCAATGAATAACTTACCAAAAAGCAAATTATTATAATTATTTGCACGAAATGGCTGAGAAGATGGGCTTTTAACAAGTAAAGGTAAGTCATGATTACTTAAAAAATGGATAGAAAAATACAGATTTCAAAATTTTGTAAAAAAAAATTACACCAAGTGAACACCGCGCATTTTCTATGATGATATATACTAAAATGGTTTTCAGGGCTTAATTTTGTAAATCGAAATAAAAAAATTATGAACTTAATCTGCCACCCTATTAAAATTTGCAAACCTAGGCTCCAGCCTACTCAGCCTGCTGATAAATTCGCCACTGTGTTAACTTTACTAAATACTTTACGTTTTATTATGCAATCACTACAAAAGTTTAATTATACTGCATTAATAATAACGATAAGCTTCTATTAGGCTTACTAAATACTTGTGTGCAAGCAGCTTAAGTCCCGTTACACAAGAGGCGTACGAACACCCTGCACCCTACGCCCGATGCGTTAAGGGTAAAATAATCTTGCACCTGCGGCGCGTACGCGTTAGGTTACATTACTTTTAATTCATCAGACGTAGGGTGTAGGGCGTAGGGTGTAGGGCGCAGGGTGTAGGGCGTATGGTGTATAGCGTAGGGTGTAGGGGCGTAGGGTGTAGGTTGTAGGGCGTAGGGCGTTCATACGTCTCATGAGTAAAGGACTAACATTATTATCCGGTCTTAATCGACACCATTAATTAACAAAAAATGTTGAAGCGTCAACCAATAAATTTAAAATATGCATTAAATGTTTTCTATAAGTTTTAAAAATATAGATGTCCAAAAACTGAACCTGCAAAGTTTTATGAGTAATAAAATTGTACAATAATAAAGCTTTATGTAAGTTATAAACGCTTTTACTTTTTAAAATATAAGGTGGTAAAATCAAGAATTTTTTTAAATAAATACAGAGTATTTTTTAGCATTTTGTAGACTAAACGACAATCTAAAAAATATTTTTATTTAAGAAAAGCGCAGTGGTGTACCATTTTTTTTTTAAAGTATTTAAAATAAATCTCTCACGGACAAAACCGATCCAAAATTTCTCTTGTACAGGGTATTCCATTTAAGAGAAAAAAATTACGTATTTTCTTACTTTTTTGTATTTTTTACCAAATTTAAGATAGCCAGGGTATAAAAACGACAAATATTTATAGAAAGTTTGATGGGGATGACCACTTACATTTTGTTACATTTTTTATTATGTTGTGTTTAAGGACAACACTGGCAAACCAGAAGGAAAATTTTGACTCCAGCTTTTCACTTTTCAATATTGCGAGACTTTGTTGAAATATTCACAAGTGAAACATCCAAAATGGTCATGGAAATAGAAAAAACCACCTTAACAAACCTGTTGACATTGTTCCATTAATATCAGATTTTACATTACTTACCATTAATGGTAAGTAAAGATATATTGGCAATTTTTTATATTAAAAAATATGATAAATTTATTAATACTTATAGTGCATGGGCAAGCTAAACTTTATAATACTAACTCTTTTAAAACCTAGTTGTGGGGGCTTATTTTGACAAGTCTACTACGAATATTCATATAGCCATATATGAAATTTGTTAATTTTGAGGGTGTAGGACTGGGCGAAAACGTCACTTTTTGTTAGACGATAGCTTCCATATAGGGGTTTAAATTAATATACAGGGGTGATTCAAAAATCGATCACGAAACTTAAAGGGGTGATTCTACTTGACAAAATAAGGGTAGAGCTTCATATGATTTTTTTTCAAAATGTCATTCGTTTTCGAGTTACAAGCCGTCAAAGTTCAATTTTTATTTGGTTTTTTCGCCATGTTGCATTTATTTTTTAACCAATCCAGTTGATATTTGGTACACAAATCGAGCTTTGCAGATTCGAAAATTTTAAGACAAAAGTACTTTTTTAAATACCGCCAGAGGGCACTTTACCTAAAACTTAAAATTTATTTACATCATAACTCTTTATTTTGACAGATATCGCAAAGCTGAGAGCGCCATTTTATAGATAATCAAAAACTTAAAAATAAGGTACTCTTTATTAAAGTCGATAAACCTCACCGTTTAGGCACCAATAGACATCAAAGTTTTCACTCAATTTCAATCAAATTACCTACATACATACAGAGTGTCCAGTAACTCAACCAACAAACTTTACGGGACGATTCTACAATAAAAAATAAGAAAAAAACTTTATATAAACAAATGTCCTAAACGTCCTAGTTTTTGAACTACGGTGTTAAATATTAAAAAAAACTTATTTTCTCATTTTTTTGTTGTAGAGTCGTTTGGTTAGGTTTGTCGGTTGAATTACTGGACATACAGGGTGTATGTATGTAGGTAATTTGATTGAAGTTGATGAAAACTTTTATGTCTATTGGTGCCTAAACGGTGAGGTTTATCGACTTCAATAAAGAGTACCTTATTTTTTAAGTTTTTAATTGTCCATAAAATGGCGCCCTTAGCTTTGCGATATCTGTAAAAATAAAAAGGCGAAAAAACCAAAATAAAATTGAATTTTGACGGTTTGTAACTCGAAAACGAATGACATTTTGAAAAAATTATATAAAGCTCTACCCTTATTTTGTCAAGTAAAATCCCCCTTAAGTTTAGTGATCAATTTTTGAATCACCCCGTATATTATACTTTCATTTAAATTAAAAATAACCGGATTCTTATCACAAACCCCAAGGGCTAAAAATGACGTATTCGAGAAAGATGAAAGGGTTAAAGCGCCGCTTTCATATATGGCGGTATGAATATTCATAATAGACTCATGAAAAGAAACCCCCTAAAAGGTTTAAAAGGGTTCCTATTATAAAGTCCATTGCATTGCTGGTCTAGACACTAATTTTTTTAAAGATTTGTAACTTCTAGAAACATCAATGGGAACCAAACTGGATACAAATACGAAAGATGGCCTAAAATATAAAGAAGCAATATATCAAATTGGAGACATTATATATGAGAGAATTTTAACGCCATGGCATCATTTAAAATTTGTTTTTGACAACAGTTTTGCTGGAAGGACTGAAAAAAAATTAGTCAACATTATGCACAATTTTACAAATAATATAATTCAAAAAGATCAGAAAATTTTCAAGTGTTTAAAGAACCAGACAACAAAGATGTGGATCATCATTTAAATAAAAGGAAATATCCTTTGCTTGATGTCTTATTAAATGCCAAATTTAAAGACAATTCCATAAACGAAAAGGAATAAGGGAAGAAGTGAATACCTTTATGTTTGAGGTATGTACCATCGTGTCCAAAAAGACTGGAAAAACAAACTTTAGTATTATCTCCTGGTCTATTGGAATATTATGTTTTGATGTTATCAAAGTAAGGTAATTTGATGACAGTCACGTCAAAAAAATTTTCAAATATAAGGAGTGCTATTTTGTATAGACCAGGAGATACTTCCCAACTGGGATTTTAATGGCCCATTTTTGTTTCGCAAGATGGTACCTTATTAGCCAAGTCAATATAAATAATAATGTTATATATGTAAAAATGTTTTTTCTAGGTTATTTAACTTGCACAATTATTGAAGGCCGAATTTTTTAATATCTTTTAGTCTAAGATCCCAATAGAAAGCCACCTCAAATTGAAGATATGTTTTATAGTTTGGCGGATTCATTTAATGGATGGTATTTATTTGGGTACACGCCAAAATAAAATTAAAACTTCTTAAAAACCAAAAAAAAATTAACAAGTTAAAAAAATAATTAAAAATCGACGTTTCGGTGGCAAATCTGCCACCGTTGTCAAGATAAATGGAATAAAAATAATAAAAATAAAAATTTACTATTATTTAGGTTTTAAAATTTAAATTTTTTATGTTTTTTTTAGGTTATTCTTGAAATCTTATAAATATGTTTGTTTGGTTATAGTGTCATAGTGACATAGATAACTGGTTGCTGGTGTATTGATTGTTTATTTTACAAAAAGGTAAATAGTTAGTTAATTTTTAGTCTTCTTTGAAGATACTTCAGTATCAAGCAAAGGCAACCAATTGTTATTTAAATTAACTGAAACTGATGCTACACAATTATCTTTATTTAATAATATATATGCACTTTCTTTGATTTTGCGTTTTTTAGAACAAGTTTCCTTGAATTTGAAACTTCAGCTAAAAGAAAATATCAAAATTGACCTATTACAAATTAATTTTTACCATACATTCCCGGACTATCAAATAAAATTCAACGAATAGGACATAAATTTAATATTCGCACAATCTTTAAAACACAAAACACTATCAGATCTCATTTAACAAAAACAAAACCATATAACTTAAATGAAAATACAAAAACTGTCATTTATAAAATACCTTGCGAATGCAATAAGTTTTATATAGGTGAAACTTGTAGACCATTAGCCAAACGCATAAAAGAACACAGATCATACATTAAAAACACAGAATTTCATAAATCAAAAATCTGCCAACACGCATTTGATAACAATCATAGAATAAACTGGGATGCTTCGTGCATTTTAGCAAAGGAAACTTGTTCTAAAAACGCAAAATCAAAAATAATGCGTATATATTATTAAATAAAGATAATTGTGTAGCATTAATTTCAGCTAATTTAAATAACACTTGGTTGCCTTTGCTTGATACTGAAGTATCTTCAGGAAGACTAAAAATTAACTAACTATTCACCTTTTTCGTAAAATAAAAAATCAATACACCAGTAACCAGTTATCTATGTCACTATAACACTATAACCAAACAAACATATTTTGACATTTAATGTCAAAGATTTGAGAATATCCTAAAAAAGATACAAATTTTAAATTTTTAAAACCTTAATAAGAGTACATTTTTATTTTTATTATTTTTATTTCATTTATCTTGTTAACGGTGGCAGATTTGCCACCGAAACGTCAATTTTTAATTATATTTTAACTTGTTTAATTTTTTTTTTTGGTTTTTTAGAACTCTTAATTTTATTTTGGCGTGTACCCAAATAAATACCATCCATTAGAAAGCCACCTCCACTCATCTATATACCGGATACATAGCTATTTTATAATAAATATATTATTTAAAAGGGTATTGATACTGTATTTAAAAATTATAAAAGAGTTTTTATTCGCTGAAAAGATGGGTGCAGGTTGTCTCCCTAATCGGATCTTAGTTTATTTGTGCTGGACCGATTTTTTAATTACATGGAAAGGGTGTGGCTGTTTGCACGTGAAATAATAGGAAGAAGAAACAATTGATGTATTTCGTGCACAATTTTAATAAATAATAATAAGCGTAGCAAGCGCTTTCGGTAAAACCATCTTCAGTGCTACTGAGCCTAGCATTGGCCCAGAAATGGTTGAAAATGCTGGGCTCTTAGCAGAAAATTATTTTTAAAATTATCACCCTTTTGTAAGGGATATGTTTTAAACAAATTTTAATATGTGACCTGTTTGTTTGTAATGTGAAGTACTGTTTTTTTACTTTTAAACTTTTGTTGACCGACTTATGTACTCAGGGCTATGACTCCTGAGTAGGGAGAGATAGGGGTTCACCATCCTCCGCCCCCGGGGAAGGCGAAATGGCGATTTTATTACATATTCGGTATCTAGGAGCCGTAAGGAATCCAAATAAGTTAAAACATATTTATAAATAAGAAAGTTACAAAATAAAAATCGTTAAAAATGCTTCATTAGTAATCTACAAGTCAAGACCTTTCATTTGAACCCAAACAAGGCTAGTTTTTGAAGACCGGAAGTTGCGACCGGAAATGACGTTTGCCACGTGACAAGTTTGACCTTGAAATTATTGTCGTTAGCGAGTTTTATTCCTTTAAGCGTAATACTAAGGCCGCAATGATTAATTTTCTATCGGGTTACCGTTCTAATCGCTAATTGATATCTCTCAACTATTTTTAAACAGCTGTAGCGTCTTTATGGCTAAAGATGTCGCCATGTGGTTTTCGCTATTCGATAGGTATAACATTACACTAATTTTAAATAGTTTAAACCGCGCGCCAATAACTCATCATCAGGGTTAGAGGATTTTAGTCGATAGTGCCCGAACGGTATGACTTAAAATTTTTGCGTTTGCGCAAATCAATTTAAGGCCTTAGCACAAGTATCCTACGTATGGCGGCCATTTTCTAAGTCACGTGATTTTTGACATATGACAGGTGACAGATGACATTTGACAGATTGACCACACCCTAAATATGGAGTTGCGCAAGATTCCTAAATATTTGACAGATGACAGATGATGCTGTTGTTGGTGCATATCACGAAATTTCGATAATTCGAAATTTCGAAAGGCCCCTAGCGCGCTAGCGCGTTGTCGCGCTATCCTGCCCACACACAATCCCCCTATCCTCCAGCGGGGCGGAGGCCTAAATACCTGATAGGCTGAGATCCTGATGACTTGCCTGATACCTGACGGGCTGAGATCCTGATGACGTGCCTGATACGTAATGTCCGTTTAACAGATTGACCACACCTTAAATGTACAGTTGCGCAAGATTCCTAATTATTTGACAGATGACAAGTGGCATTTGACAGATGGCTGATGACCTTTGACAGATTGACAGATGATAGATGGCGTCTTGACGCATGCGCAGTATCCTAAATATGGAGTTGCGCAAGATTCCTAATGTGTGACGTCAGGGTTAGTGACGTCAGAAATCTTGAGATAACCACCACCCCGGGGGCGGAGGATGGTGAACCCACTATCTCTCCCTACTCTCCTGTTTGTGACAAGTAGCACTGAAGATGGTTTTACCGGAAGCGCTCTGCTACGCTTATTAATAATTCTTAAAATTTTGCACGAATACATCACTTTCATTTCCTTCTTCCTAATTTTTTTAATTGTTTCTTTTTTATTTCAGGGTCCATGATACAACAGCCGTAAGCCTAACTTTTACCTGTATGTTAATAGCATGTAATAAAAAAATTCAGGTAAGAAATTTAAACTGAAATAAAATTTTACAGTTTAGAACTATGCTCTTTAATTAATTTTAACCAAGAAAAATTTAGTACAGGTTTTAAGATGTTTAAAATTTAAAAATACAGTTTCTTTGAAGTAAAAACAGAAAAATATGCAACGACTTAATAAACAAAGCAGTTTTATATACACAAAAAGGATCTCCCTTTTTCGACAGTTAAGAGAAGAAATCTTGCTGTTCCAAAGAGAATGGAGAGGGGGAGAGAAACAGTTGATTTACCCCCACCAATTAAGAAATGGCACACACCTGCGACTTGTAATTGTGTTCAGCGACCAAAAGAGCTCGTCAAAGTTTTATTTTATTCTTGCTTAACGTTGGTAAAAAGGACGTGCTTGGTTAAAAGTATGGATTTATTTATAATTTTTTGTTTCAGTACGCACTTTTTACGTAACATTTTTGTGTCTGAATCAATACTATCAGCCAAATATCTTGCGAACTTTCACCGGTTTGATGGTTAACTTAACACAGCGGGATTACTCGTCATGCGTATGGGAGGTTGTTTTTCCGGCTTGCTATTGGCTGTTATAAATGTCAAAACTCTTGACTTTCACATGTTCAATATGGCTGATGTTTTGTGATTGTTGTGGCTGTATATTTGTTTTGTGTTTTATTCGGTTTGATTTTACGTGTGACCTGTGTTATAGATATAAATTATTGAAACAAAATTTGTGGAAATTTATGGGTTTTTTAATAAATTATTTTCTAAATTATTTACGTTGTTTTTTTTTGAATAAAAACAAATTAACACTTTATATAGGATTTATTTATGTAACAAAACATTATATACATTAATATTTTATATACATCCGTAAAATATATTTAATGAATATCTTGCTGGAGGTAAAAGCACAATGAACCAATAGAGGATTTCTGTGTGCGTCACTCTCTATTTAAAAATTTGCTTGAACTGTAAAAGACAGACAAATGATCAGTTTAAAAGTATTAATTGTGATAAAAATTATACTAAAGCGAAAAAATAAAAAGGCCTAAAGCCTAAACACTTAAAAAACTTAATAACTGACCCAGTTAAGGTACAAACCAAGATATAGAGTGTGTCTACTTAAGTTCGTACCATAAGGCAAACTTACTATTAATTTTACGAAAAAATTTAACCATTTGATATTAATTGTTTTCAGTGGTAGGTATATGAAAGATCTTAAAAAATATAAATTTATATTAAGAGGAAAGTACACTTATTTTTGTCAATATTGAAAATTTGTGGAAAAAAAATGTTTAGGATTAGGATTTTTTTCTGCAATAACGAGCATTTTTGAGCTTCTATTACAAAAGTATTTTATTTCAAAATAAGTATCCAGTAATGTGGAAACTTAAATTTTCATTGTTAATTAAAACCTACAATCTTATCTGCTTCCTCATACCTAAAAATACAAGTATGTAGATATCGAATAAAATGGACCAAGCACAGTGGCCTATGGAAACTGAAATCCTACTACGCTTTTCTTAGTATAAGTAGGTAATATTAACTTATAGACTATAATACCTTTCAACTAAATAGGATCAACATAAATCTAAAATTTATTTGGTTGGTAAGTTTGAGCATGCTATTTTCATATATTTCTTAAAATTATACACTTCTTTTACATTTAGTACCATTTTTTATGCTAAATAAGTAATCTCGCAATAAAAGTTTAATTTTCAAGAAATAATTCTATTTAGATTTTTATTTTCAGTTCTCATTTCCCTAAAATTTATACCTATACATTTTTCCACATTAACCTATTCCAATCTAAGAAAAAATAGTCTTCTACCAAATAGATTTTAATACACCATTAGCACTAAATTACCTACTACCTACTAATTATATTTAGTCATTAAAATATTAATAAATTTCAGTATAAACCACATTTTACACTTTTTATTAATGTTTTATGTATATTTACTCAATAAATCAAATGTTTTTGAATATACCGCCGATTTTGACATTGGGAGTGCGTATGCGCATGCCCTGCCACTGAAAAACGGTGAAACCGACAGTCCCATCTATTTAGCGGCCCAAAATAATGTGACTTTAAGGTTTCAAAGAGCTTCGAATCGGTCACGAAATGGTCACTAAGTGTGATAAATTGGTCATTCATACACCAACTTTTAGGGCCCCTACACACGGACGTGGATGCTGAGGACATGTACGTGCATACATGAACGCGCAACCAAAAACGTCAATGTGTATGCAAAATTTTGCTGCGTGTTTGAACGTGCAAACAATATTTTATTTTTTGAACTTACGTCTGTCTGTGGTTTGTAATCATACATGGCTCAATCGACAAGAATGCAATTGGTCACAAAATAGTCAAGATTGGTCGTATGATTAACTAATTGGTCAGCAGGATTGAAGGAGTTCTGTATTAAATGAAAACATTTAAGGATGAGAAATTTTTCTAAGCGGTCCAGAAGTAACAATTTTAGATTTAAAAAGTAAGTTACAATTGAAGAATTGGTCATAGCTATTCAGTGTTTGGTCAAAAATACTAGAATATACGGAGCATAAATTTTCAAGGTTACAAATTGCCGCACAAGAATATTAAGCACCTCAATACTAAATTTGGGAGCTCATCTGACGCGATATCAACTGGTCCCAAATTGGTCATGATTTGTCAATGAGTTGCAGTGATTAGTAGGGTTTAGAATAGTTAGTTTAAAATTGTTATTTGTTACATCAAAATAGGTAGCACCCTAATATCAATATTCAGTGGCCATTCGAAACCAATTCGTGACCAATTTATATAGCACTGATTGAGCTCTAAATGTTATTATTAAGGTGCTACATATATTTTTTAAGAAATGTTTATTTATGTATGTTAAAAATAACTTCTTCTAATTTAATTTTACTGCTCACTAATGACTAATCGTGACCAATTGTTAGAGCATTAAACGACATCCGAATGTTGATGTTGAGGCACTAAATAAATTAATTTAGCAATTATTTACCTTAAAATTTTAAACTTTTTTATTTATATTAGTATTTTTGACCAAATAATAAATACCTATGACCACATCTCTATTGTTACTAGCTTACAGGATAGGTTTTTTGAATAAAAAAAAAATGGACCGCTCACAAAGTTTTCTTGTCCTTGAAAGTCTTTATTTAAGACAGAACTCCTTTAATCTTCACCAATTAATTATTAATACGACCAATTTTAACCATTGTGTGACCAATTGCATCCTTTTAATTCGAGACATGTATAATTAATTTTTCGATGACCCTAATATTTTAAACACGCTGTAAAAGTTGGTGTATGGATGACCAACTCGTCCCACTTAGTAACCATTTATGCCAATTTTGTGGCCAATTCGGAGCTGTCTTTTAAACCTTAAAATATACATTTTGGGCCGCTAAATAGATGGAGCTTAAATAGTCATCGAGTTTTAAGGTAGGGAAGCGCGTTAATGGAAAGGTGGTTAGATGACAAAAAGCAGGAGTTCTTCTCTTAACTGGTAAAATGGAAGATTTCTTTTTTGTATATTACTACGACAATAGGAAATTATTTCCATTTCTTTTTATATCTTACTTGCCGACGTTCTTTGTAGCTTAACTGTAAAAGGGAGATTTTTTTATTCCAACGCTTTTACGATGGTGGAAAATTATTTTTATCTTGGTTTTTATAAAGCAGTTGTTGTTCTTTGGGTTTCTTCGAGCCTATCATTCTTTTAGAATTTTGAAAACTTCCCAATCTGTATAGTACGTCAGAATGAGTGTTCTAGCTGTGACAGAATTCAATTATGAACCTACCAAGTGGTTCAAAGATTGATGGCAGGGTTAAATATTTTCACCCATAAACTCAATTTAGGGAAAAAAACAAGCAGCGAGCGAGGTTAGGCTCTCACACAACAATTCCTTGGTCCATAAAATCTGAATGTTATTCTTTTGTAACAGTACACAAGAGTTTTATAAAGTTTACAGTGTTTACTAGATTTTTAAAATTTTAAATAAAATATTAAGTAACAATGATAAGAGTGAATACCTTAGTAAAAATGTGGTACTTCTTTTTCAGGATGATTTATATCAGGAAATAATTGAAATTCTTGGTACAGATTTAACTAGAGAACCGACATATGCAGACTTACAGAATATGACTCTAATGGAAAGGTAAAAAAATTAAAGGTTTGCGTAATATTTTTTAGTAAAATAATAGCATCTTATGGTGAGTGACTTATTACAGTACGAGATATTTACGGACGAGGTCGACGCAGGAGCCGAGTCTGAAATATAAACAGAGTACTGTAATAACACCTAACGGACGTGTATCGTATGATATTTTATTTCATACAGTCCTTATGAAGATTAGTGAATAAATAATATTTATAAACTTTTGAGGAGAACATGTTATTAGTTTCAAATTATTTTACTTAAATTACGTAGAGTAACAGTCTTGTTCTCCATATCATAGGTAACTATGATTATTCTTCAACTTAGTCACTGTCAAATTGATAAAAAAATATTATATTTGTTCTGTAGCTCTAAACGGTATTAAATAGGTAACGCTAGATAGGTCCAAATTAAATTAAAATTACCAAATTTAGTAAAACAGAATATTTTTGAAAATGTAACAGTAAGTCTGTTTTATGGTATTATGATAATTTTTATTAACTAAAGTTGGTAGAAAAATATATTTTAGAAGTAGAGTTACTTAATAATATTTAATAGGTAGCGCTAGATATAGGTTTAAATAAAATAGAAATTACCAATTATAGTTAAACAAAATACTTTAAAAAATGTAATGAGAAGTCTATTTTGTAGTAATCTAATCATATTTATTTACTAACATTGGTAAAAAAGATATGTTTTATGTACAAGTAGAAATTTCTATATCCTAATATCAGATAAAAATCGGCTTAATATATGGAGTATTTAAAGAGTTTAATTTTATTGGCATCCAAAAATGACATTAATCAAGGCATAACAACAATGATCACGTAGACATTTATAATAATACATGACAGCGTTGCTACGCAACACATTACAGTACTAGGTACCGTAATGTGCAATTACCATCCCCAAATTAATACAGGGTAAGTGGATTTACTGGACATGTATGAAATAAATAAGTATTGTTTAACATGGATAAATATTTTAAATAAATTCTTTCGGGTTTTTTAATATGGTATTTTTTTAGATGCATCAAAGAAAGCCTTAGACTCTACCCATCAGTACCTTTTATTGGAAGAGAATCAACTAGTGACGTACACACAAAAATATGGAATAATACCAGAAGGAACAACATGTGTCATTTTCATATTTATGACCTTCACAGAAAACGAAAAGTTCTGGGAAAAATCCGGATAAGTTTGATCCTTCAAGGCATTTTGCCAGAGAATTCTCGTGATCGACATCCATTTTCCTATATTCCATTTAGTGCAGGAGCCCAAGTGGGAATTGCATTGGTAAGTAAATTATTTTAAAGGTTTGTTTGTACAAGCCTTTGTATATTAATATTAGTAAGTTTTCTGTTCATAATTGTTTTAAAATTATTTTCTACTTTTAGTTTGGTGTGCTTTAAAACCGTGTCTTTTACCAAAGAATACCAATCCATAGAACCCCACAAGTGAGATTTCAGTGTACCCTAAAAATTTTAGTACCTACCACGACCAACAGATGGCGAAAATGGTACGATGTCGCTTTCGCTAATACGATTACCATCAGAAAATGATTGCAGTCGCTGACGAGCAGTCGGCCCGATCAGTTAGAGTGAGGATATACGCAAAATTTAATAAAAATAAAATCCCCGATAAATGGTAGTATCCATAAGATTATTAAATTTATGATTTCAGAATAGGATATATCGATGGATTTTTGACAAAACATCGTAAGCGACATTCGTCAGTTTTACAGGAAACGTTTTTTTCTATTGGCTTTATTTCAGATGAAGATATGTTCTATATTGGTTCGGCGGTTCATTTAATTAATGGTAGTTATTTGGGTACATGCCAAAAATAAATTAATAGTACCAAAAAACCAAAAAAAAAAATAAAGCAAGTAAATAGAGAACTAAAAATCGACGTTTTGGTGGTAAGTCTGCCACCGTTGTCAAGATAAATTAAATAAAATAAAAATTTAAAAATTAACTATTATTTAGGTTTAGAATTTTAAAATTTTTAGCTTTTTTTAGAGATTCTGAAAATTTTGACATTAAATGTTAAATATGTTTGTTTTGTAATTCAAATTAAGAAGAAATCTAAAATAAAAACATTCAGATCTCGGTTTTCTTTAAAAATAACGCGATGGGAAGAAAATCGTTTCCCTAAAATTGCGAATGTCGCCACGATGTTTTGTAAAACGCATCGATATATCCTATTCTGAAATAATAAATTTTAATAATCTTATGGATACTGGGTCCATTTATCGGGGATTTTATTTTTATTAAATTTTGCGTATATCCTCACTCTAACTGATCGGGCCGACTGCTCGTCAGCGACTGCTATCAATTTCTGATGGTAATCGTATTAGCAAAGCGACATCGTACTACTTTCGCCATCTGTTGGTCGCGGTAGGTACTAAAAAAATTTTAGGGCATCACCGAAATCTCACTTGTGGGTTCTTTATGTGCAGCATTATTTGCTTTTACCATATGTACTTAATAAATTACATTATTTGTTACTTTGAGATCAAACGTCATTTTGATTTCAGCATCAAGGAGAGGAGGAGTCCGTAAAGCTTCGCCCAGCGGGTAGCGCCGTCCACCGTCTTAATTTCCAAGCGCAACCTCTAATCCCTCCGATATCTATCACATAATACAAACATTAAAGCTGAATGCTGACTCTGCCAACCTGCGCTCCGCGAAGCCCCTTTTATTCCTTTAGTCATCGGAAAACGTTCTTGGGATGCAGGCTGATGTATTTTTCTTTTCTGAGAAAACTCAAACGTTACTATGATACATAAATATTAATTTTGCCCCATTAATGCCTCAAAATGTAGAGGGAGTTGATTGTATTTGATTATGCAATAATAAAATATTATGTAGAAAAAAATCGGTATCAGGTAGAACCGCTCAACCGCGCGCTTGTGGCTGCTCCGGTTGTATCAGCATCGATCTCAGGTTAAGCAGTGAGGTGCGCGCCCATAACCTGGATGGGTGACCGGCGTTGTCGGTTTTGGGCAACGGCACGCGGTGTTCTGCTCGGGGGTGAACGAACGGACCGAGCAGCAACCATCAAGTTATGGAATGAATGGTGTGTGAATGGGAAGGAGTAGGGGTCAAGGTACAATAAGCCTTCAGGCTGCAGTGCACCACCTAGGGGACGGTCGTCGGATCAGGTGGGAAGACCCGAAGGGCGAAAAAAAGACCGCTCAGAAAATTACTTTGGTCAGGTGGAACCAAACCCTATATATTTAGCGGTGTAGATTTTTAAAATTTTGTTAGTAATAAAAAACAATGTAATTAATTAATTTAAAACCTATAAGTTTATTATTTAAAGTAATTGTCTCCTAAAAAGTGGGAGGCAATAATTTTTTATTGTAATATAATGGCTGTGCTTTAAAAATTAAAATTTACAAGTTTAAATAAATAAAACAGGTATAAAATGTTAATTTGGGAAATTTTTATACGGCCAGGGAAAAAATATAGTATGCAACACATGCATAGTGTCTTTTTTAATTATGGAATTGCTGCACCTCGCCTAACGGCTCGTGTTGTCAAACTTTTACTTCGTAAAAAAGTATCAGTTTATGCACTTTTTACATAAATTACTATTATAGTAGAAACTATCTTAGTTAGTGAGCGTCCTTGTCAACCCTAAGTGTGAGTATGTGTAATCTCTGTTATCCAACATGTCGGGCTGCTCCGCCAGTTAATAGGCTCATAAAAACATGTTTTTTTTAAACTGAAAACGTTGACTTATTCCTAAATTAAGCATACCTTAATATTGACAAAAGATGTGAGTAATCAACGCCGTTCTTAATAGTAACCTATACGATACTGACACTTCACAATATTCAAATTTGCTTAGGTGGGCGGGGGATTCCCGGACGCATTTAAATATTCCACTATAGGATTCGGAACCCATCTTACTCCTGATTGGTCAAGTTCTTTATGGCGCCCCATTTATCGAAATGCGCGGTGCCGAAAGCCGTAGTACAATGTGCGAGCGGTGCTGAAATTTAGAGTTGATTGTTGGAATACTGCGTTGATGCATTTTGTTTTTTATTCTTTTCATTCCTAATTTAGCTTTTCTATGTAAACAAATGTAGTAATATTTAGAGCTTATATTTAGCTATTAATTAAAATTTATTATTAATAATTGTATTACCTACTTTAGAATGGAGGGGTTAATTAAAGTTGATAATTTTCTTTATCGGGCTAAGTTCAAAAAAGAAGAGGAGGTAACTCGGTGGCTTCGTATTTACGAAAAAAGACTTCCACTTCGTGGCGTGTTAAATCGGACTTGAAAACTAGTTTTCGGCACCACACATATCAATAAATAGGACGCCATTATTATATTTTAAATTTGACCAATCAGGAGTAAGACGGGTGCCGAATTCTATAGTGGAATGTTTAAATGCTTCCCCGGACCTCCTCTAAGTAAATAGTTAACCATGGCAACTTACTACTTTTTTAAAAAACAGAAAAAAGAACGCAAATCTTTTTTGGTGGTAATTAATTTATTAAGCCTACAACTAAACAAGCTCATATGTGTTAATAATTTATTAATATTTTTCGTAGGACAACGTTTTGCAATGCTTGAACTGAAGGCAGCAATCTGTGGATTAGTTCGAAAGTTTGTTTTGGAACCAGTGGATACACCTGAGACTTTAGAACTTATTCAAGACTTGGTATTAAGGCCGAAGAATGGACTAAGAGTAAAATTTTTGTTAAGAAACACCTAAAATTGTAAAGTATATTATTTAAAAAAAATAAACATATTCTATATTAAACACCTTATGGAGTCAAGTTTTTAAATTCAATTTTTATCCTATGTAAGGGTTTGTCACCTTGTTAAAAAAATATTTAAAGCACAATAATCCGACCTTAGAAAAACATGTAAGTATATCATCATCATCATCATCATCATCAATCAGCCCTTTGCATCCACTGCTGGATATAGGCCTCCCCTATTTCTGCCCACCGTCCTCGGTCTTGAGCACTTTGTATCCAATTTGTAGACTTTCTTTTTATGTCATCTGTCCATCGCGTCGGAGGTCTTCCCCTGCTTCTTTTGTCAGCTCGTGGTCTCCCACTCCAGCAACCTCCTCATCCATCTGCCATCTGGCATGCGGGCTACATGTCCAGCCCAGTTCCATTTCAGCTTTGCCACCTGATAGACAACATCCATGACCCCTGTTAAAGTTTCAGCGCCATAAGTCATAACTGGTAGAATGCACTGATTAAAAACCTTTCGCTTTAGACAGATTGGGAGATTACTTTCAACTACATCCCTAAGTTTACCATATGCAGCCCAAGAGGGCAATTTTTTTTTAACTCGCATGTCTGATTATCTCTCGAGATTAATATTTCATGACCCAGATATATGTATTTGTCAACAAACTCCACTTCGCAGTCACCAATAACAGTGTTTCTGCTTGGAACTAGATTTGTCATACATTTGGTTTTTAACACGCTTTTATTAACTTGGGTTGTAACTATCTATCCATCTATCTATCCATCTATGAATGTAACGGAATCTTTGAGCCTAATTTTAACCAACTTCCAGCTATTCGATTTCTTTGAAACTTTGCACACGTATTAAGGACCCATGACAATGCAATAATCTGCAAACAGTATCCCGTTATCCTGGTTTGGATCGCCAGGAAAAAAAAATCCATTATATTATTATAACCACTGCTTGATACCACCAAGTGTCATCTGTCACCTGTACGTCCCAGTGGTACCAACCACCGGCCATTTCAAGAGTTCGATCTGAATCGATTTTACTCAAATTTTATATTAGGTTATTTTCAGAAAGTCCATCTGAAAAACTTTGCTACTCTTGACAAAATGGCGAAAAAATTTTTTAGTGGGTTGCCATCTGTTGGCAACATTCCAAACTTTTATACATACATAAATGCATATCGAACTAAAAAATGAAAAATAAATAATAGTTTAAAAAAACTAAAAAAACACGCTTTTATATGCAACCGAACTAAAAATTAGAAAATAATTTTTCATTAAAAAAAATATTGTCACTTCATAGTAAAAAGCGTGGGGTGCATTTTACTATTTTTCATAACTTTTCCATCATAGATATTGGCAAATATAATAATTATAACATTTAATATATTAAGCACCCCACGCTTTTTACTATGAAGTGACAATATTTTTTTAATGAAAAATTATTTTCAGGCCTCCCGCCAAAATCGTTTATCTATAGAGCATGCGCGAACCAAGGTGTGTTTCCGTCAAACATATCAGCTGTTTCCCCTTTCCACTTTAGTTAGCGAGCTTATGTGCTTCGGATGTGTTGATCGAGTTAAAATCCGTTGTTGTGTAGTGTGCTAATTTTGGAAATTAGTTTAAGAGCGTAGTTGTGAAGAAATTTTGAGATTTGTATACCTATCCTGAATATAATATATTTTCTAAACTATTATCATGTTAGGATATCATTGTGCTTACCGCAGTTACCCATCTAAAACAGAAGAAGAAATAAGTCTTTTTCTTTTCCCAGGAACCATTTTTGGTATGTATAAACATGATCGTCTAATAATTACTCATATACAACAGAATACCACATTATGTCTGAAATGAAATCAAGAAACTTTTGTTGTTATTGATTTCCATAAAGAAAAAAGCTTGGTTTATGCAGAAAAATTAAATTTGGTTTTAGCTATTATTTTTAATTTTAGCCTCAATATTTTCATGGGTTTATGCAGGTAGGTCGTAATTTAATTTTAATCTAGAAAAATGCTCTTCAGAAATTGAAGCCTTTTGGAAATTTGATCTTGTATTTGATACTGTACTTAAAACTTAGCTTGAATAATAAATAAACGTTGAAAATTGGAATGATTTCTTCAAAGCGTCAAAATTTGAAAACCACATAACCTTACAATTTTCCTCAACTTAAAGCTTGGTTTATTCAGAAGAACTTAAATTTAGTATTAGAATTAGCTTTAACTTTAGCCTGAAATTTGTTCATGAGTTTATGCATATAGGTCATAATTTAATTTTAACCTAGAAAAATATTCTTCAGAAATTTAAGCTTTTTGGAAATTCGTTTCTGTGTTCGACACTGTTCTTCAAATTTAGCTTTAAAAATGCATAAATGTTAAAAATTAAATGTTTTTCTTTAAAGCGTTAAGATTGAAAAACACCATAACCTCAAAATTTTAAATTTACAGAAATTCTAGGTCATTTCTTTATACCAATGATAATGTTAAGCTTTTGCGCACCCTGCATAAAAACTCAAAATTTTCTCTTTGTGAGTCGTATTTCTTTTACAAGTATTTTTTTATATCAAAAATTACCTTTTGCCAAAATATTATTTTTTCTGTGCATTTGTGCTCTTGTAAACCCTATATCCGTGAAGTATGTAGTAAATTTTTAGGCTTCCTTAGCCTATCCTATTGCACTTGCTTTAAGAAAAAATACATTTTGCGTTATCTATGACACTTGGACTCCTATACCATGAAACACAATATTTCGTAGCAAATAGAAAAAGAAATCATAAATAATTAATATGTAGAAATTAAAAAAAAACAAGTACATTAGGCCTCGGACTAAACTTCGCCGAACAATTTCATTAGTTTTCTCAGTGTAGAGACTGTTTGTTCACAACTTGTAGTTATTTTTCTCGAAAATAAGGTGTGTTTATGTCAACAATGTCAAACTCGAGGTTATGAAAATCAGACCCCAAAACTTCAAAGGAGCCGACATTAATGTCGCTTCTCGTTATTGCTTTTTCTCGGATATTGTGCCGCGTGTTTTTGTAGTTCCTACTTTCACTGCTCACTAGCGCTGTTTTAAAGCAAGTTCATACAGACGCGAAAAGCGAATTATGCGAATTCTCATTCTCATTGGTCAATTTCACATAAAATTAAAGGCGGGTAATTCAAAATAGAGATAGTTTAAAAGATGTAGCGAATTCGCAAAACTTAAAATCTAGTGGGCTGGAAACTCGAGATAATTTTGTTTTCTGTCGAATTATCGCGTGCGCACATGCGTAGAAACAAAAGGTTATTTGTAATATGTGATTTTAAAAACAATTTTGTTATTGTTATTTTTATTGCATTTTATTAGCTGTTTGGAACGTTATTTTTGTGTTTATTTTCTTAAATATTTTGTGTTTTTAATTTAAATTTATATTAACTTTCTAAGCCCTTTCCATTTATAACAAATTTGCAGCATTTCTACGTCTTAGTTGCCAAATAAATGTGCTATATAATTTATTCATTACGTCAGATAAATGTTATATTATTAAAAGGAAAAACAAAAACAATATAGAAATTTGTAGATTATGTTGTTGCCTAGAATTTCGGCAATTTTGCAGTTGTATGAACATGACAAAAAAACTCTAATTTTTTGGCCAAATATTCGTTTTCGCAATTCGCTTTTCGCGTCTATTTAAAAAAGAATCTGCTAGTTTATACCAAAAAGTTTTGGTACATAAATATCATCTGACCCTACTCCACTCTTTCTTGACTGATTTACTTTAGCCAGCTCAGATGAGTATCTTGTACGGATTGTTTTTATCTTTAATTTAACATCTTCAACTGTCACCTCTTCGATATTTAGCTCGTCGACGATTTCCTTTAAAGCTCTTTCTCGGGCGGTTTTACTTTTATACTCTTCTAATTTCGTATTCCACAAACACTGTCGGTCTTTAATTAAGTTTAAAATTAACGGAGTATGGTCTTCCTTCCACTTAAAAACCATGTTTAATACACAACACTGATAAAAAAATAACTATTCGCAGTAAATAACAGCCACCACGTGCTAGATTTTAAACCATTCACTAATCACTGTACGCCACCGGGAATGTTTACATGGTTCACTTTTGATAATTCATCCGCGGTGAATCACCGAAAGTGAACGAAGTAGAGCCCCGTTCAACTTTATTTCATCTTCATCTTGGATGATCACTTTCGATGAATACTAGTTTAGACGATTCACTTTTATTTCACTTTGGATGATTCATCCGAAATGATCATCCAAAGTGAACCGTCTAAACCTTGTATTAGAAAATGATGGTTATGATATTAGAGAGTGGCTAAATCCTAATGATGTAATGAATTTTCTGGACGAAATGGTGCTCGCTACGATAACTTAAAAACCTATTGCCTACAGTGTCGTTTTTAATTATTTGTGGTCAATAATTATTACTCTCCCTTGTTTTTATTTTGCAATTACTGTCCTAATTATATTAAATTAATTTAAATTTAATTTAAAATGGCGGTAATAAATTTAAATTTATAATTGCCTACAGTACCTACATAATTATGCATCTTATGTTTACCTGTAAATATACAATTTTCTAAAAATATTGTTTTTTATATTTACTATAATAGTCTAGGCGGAATACATGATTAGATTGCAAAAAAAATTTTTGCCTTACAGCAAACTATTCGTATACTTTTGTTAAATGTATCATTACGATGTAAGAAAAACAGTTCTGGATCAAAACAATCCGTTAGGGGAGAAAGGGGGGTTTTAAGGGTAAAACTGCTTTTTGCAATTACAAGATAAACAATAAATTCTCTTAAAAAAATATATGTAAAAGTTGTCGACAATAAAAGAACCTACAACTCAGGTAATAACCATTTTACCTTAACCTCAAAAGCTGAAATTTGAAGCAAATATACATTATACTATTCAGGGTCAAAATCTAAAAAATCCTGGAGGTGGTTGCCACCTCATCTTGGGGAGTGAAAATTTTTTATTTACCGCAGGAATTTATCGAAAATTTTTTTTTAATGTACGATTTTTTGATAATAATAAAGCACTAAATTTCAAAATGACAACGTTATGCCACGCTACCTGGTATTTTTATTGTTGTTCATAAATATGAGGCGATAATAATGTAACAATTTTTAAAAATATATTGGCATCTAACTAGCAAACGGGTTAAGCGAAAAATCTAAAGTTTTTACGATGGACGTAGGTTTACATGCTCTTCAATAAACTTTTATAGAATTTTTTTAAAAATAATTAGGGAGCCAATAATTGACCCCATTAAAAATTACATGAGATTTCCTATGTCCCGCCCGGCGATGCATCAACCGGTATGCATAATGCACTATGCATAATAAGAAATAAGTCATAAACCGCTATTGGTAATTGCCTTCCAATATTGTGATACGCCAGTGGTAATTGGAAAACAATATGTAATAACATGTATTTCATTCGCAGTAAGAAAAGATAAACAAAATGCATTCTATGTTTAATATAATTACCCACGATGTTGTTATTCCTAAGTTCTTTATTAATAGTTATTTTAATATATCTTATCACTAAATATTTTACCGAAATTAAAGAATACATTCAATGGAGAATACAATTAAGCAAACTACCAACAGTGGAAAGATGGTATTTTTTGATTGGCCACTGTATTTATTTGATTGGTTTAACAAAAGGTAAGAACTTACGAAAGGTTTATAACATGTTAAACTTAAAAATTTGACGGAAAAGTAGGGGAAAGTGAAGAGACTTCATACAGTTTTTATATTTCGCTTTGTGAAATGCTGTGTTTTAGGTATATCTCTTTTAATTTGTGACTTATTGATAGTTAAACTATTTTTATATTGAAGCCTTAATATTACTGAAAATTTCCATGCGCGAGTTGGGGTTGGGTTTCTCGAAGGGAAAGAACTACTTTAGCAGACCGTTTTGATATTTTCACAATTAATAAATTCAGAGTGGTCAAAAATAATCGTTAAAACATTTTTAGACAAAAACCTTAAAAGTATTTTTTAAAATTGAAACCCCTATCTTTTTTACCTTATCCTGTTAGGCATCAAAAATAAGAATAAGTTTGTATAAAAATGTCTATTCCAAAAAATTTATAGTTTTTGAAATATAAGGAATTTAATATTTATCTCTTCTAACAATGCTTTTAAGTACGGCTTAGTTTGGATTCTCGTTGGCCTTGAAAACAAATTTCGGCGTCACAGTCAGCTACCCCGTATAGTTGTTTGTTGTTGTTTAATAAAACTGACTTTTAAGATTTTTGTTGTTGTAATTTTTAACGATTATTTTTGACCACTTTGTATTTATTAATTGTTAAAATATCGATATAGTCCACTAAAAAGTTCTTTCTTTACAAAGAATCCAATCCCAACTAATATTAAATGATTTTGTTTAGAAGAAATTAATGGTTATGTAATGGCTTGCAAACGGCATTTTTGACAAAAAATTTAAAATAAGTCAAAAACGGTTGGACTTAAGTATAGATTATTATACATTAGTTCTGTTAAGAATTTTACGCAGAATCTAAAAAATAAATAATATATAGGGCGTTTCATTTAAAATAAGGAAGTTGGCAATAACTTACGGTATAACCGGAAGTGGTAGAGCAATTTGGAATCTTACTAAAGGTTGCAGGTTCATTTTATTGCCAATAAAATAAATAAGGCATTCTATTTAAAATACCAAAAATATTACATGTAGCGCAAAACTGTTAGAGCTGGCAACAATGAAAGTACCACTATTCAATTCTACTTGCCCAGTAACCTTTAAATGCCAAAATTTGTGAACGCAGCACTTAGTGGTTTTAGAGATATTTGGGCTCATTATAGATATTTGTTTATAAAATTATCTTATTATTAACTTAAAAAACACTAACATGGTTAATTTTTGAACCGAAATGGGGTAGACTTTGTAACTGTTTTTTGCAAACAAAGAGTACTCGAGTTCAGTCACCATCATGACTAAACTGGTATAGGTTTTTGTACAATTACATTCTGGGACACATTGTACTATAAATATTAAAAAAAACATCAATCGCTATTAGGTAATCGCGTCCCAATTTTCTGAAACACCAGTGGTAGGGTAGGGCGGGGCTAGTTGAGCAATTTTTCTTGATCGGGTATAGGTCCTCAAAAATAAGTTTTAATGGCTTATAATGCATACTGATGAATTAGCACTTTATCCCTTATTAATAGTGTCCATAGTAATTTTTTTCTAATAAGTCGAATTTAGGAGCTACATCTATTTTAATGTAGATAGTCAATTATGCCCAATATACCCCATAGGTGAGGTAAGTTGAGCAAGGGTATGGGGCTAATGTAGCACTTAGACATATAGTCAAATCATGGCTTGAATGCTAGATACGTTTAGAATAAAAATACATTTTGACAATTTGCTTTTTATATTTATAATCTTATACGGACAAAAGAACACATTTCATTAATAAAACGGCAACGTACCTAGCTTAACTATTGAATTTAATATCTAGCAAGAAATTCCTTACAAATTATTTAAAAAATTTTAGTTTGTAAATTTTATTTATGTCTTTAAAATTATAACTTTGTTCTATATTATTATATAAAAAAATTTTGGTTAGAAACTTTTATTTAAAAATTTTAAATTGCCATCAATTTATCTTCGTTTTTAAAACTTTTTAGCAATTTTATTTTGCTTCTCTTGTAATGCCTTCTGTATCTGTTAAAATTGCAGCTTTTCTCTATCTTCTGTTTGATTTGGCTCCTTTTCTTGGACCATCAGCCTTTGGGTATGGTCGAACTATTTCCAGAGAAAATTTATAGGTTTGATGAGTCAGCTCGTTTTCTTTGTTGCTTGTACAAAGTTCGGGTTGCAGCCACTTTTAAATCTTAAGGAGTCTCTAGTAGTCTTACTGTTATAAGTTCGTATCCTAAAAAATAAATAAATAAAACATTTTATACTTAAAACCGTGGGGTTAGTTGAGTAACTGTAGCTCAACTAACCCCAACCATAAATTTTAAAGGAAAAGTGAGTTTATTGAAAAATCGGTTAAAATTATATCCAAAATCCTTACACATAATAAAACTGCAATAAATTTACTTAAGATTAATACTTACCTGATTGAGAACGAAATACATTTAACTATCACAGATAAAATTTTCCGGCTTGCAATTATTTAACTTTTTAATCACAAAATAAACAATGCGCACGGATACTTTTCTCGATGGCCGCGTCACCACTAGTGGTCGCACAATGAGTTCCCCTCGCGCAACCTCTTCTTTATACTATTTGATACTTTCGCGTGCGGTCGATAGTTTTTAAGATATTTTGATTGCCCAACTTACCTCTATGCTCAACTAGCCCCGCCCTACCCTAATTAAATTTATCTAAGAAAAATATGTAATCACATCTATTTTGACTGCAGTAAGAAAAGATAATTAAAATGTATTGTATGTCTTAGTTGAGTAACATGTTGTTATTACTAAATACTTTAATAATAGTTCTTTTAATATTTTTTATTTTAAAATATTTTAACGAAATTAAAGAATACATTAAATGGAGAATAAAGTTAGGTAGACTACCAACAGTGGAAAGATGGTACTTTCTCATTGGTCACTGTGTTTATTTGATTGGCTTAACAAAAGGTAAAAATTTATAAATGGTTTGTTTTTCTTGGTTGGGATTATGGGGTATAGGCAGTGTCGGCGAGTACGTAGGTGCACCCATATGCGAAATTAAAATTTAAACTTTTTTGTGTCTCAAAGTGTTGTATTGATCTGGTTAGTTCAGACCCTCACGTCTTTTTTTTGCTCTTGACCGTGGTGGATTTACTAGCAGGCTGAGTAGGCTGAAGCCTAGGGCGGCAAATTTTAAGGGGGCGGCAGATTTACTTTATAAATTTTGTGTATTTTGATTTAGAAACATTGTAAGATTGGAAAAGTAGGAAAATTAAAGGTGGGCCTTTTGTTTGCTCTTTAAAATTTTTTTAGCAATTAAAAATTTTAAAATGAGGGAGGCAAAAATTAATAGCCTACGGGCGATAAATCTGTAAATCCGCCACTGGCTCTTGAACTTTTATTTAGGTTAAGAATGGATTCCGGTTATTTGTTTTGATTTCGAAATAGAAAGTGTGATGACCTCTTTTTTCTTGCTCTTCATAATTTTTTTCTTACTTGGCGCCGGCACCCATATAATAAAATAAAACTTAAAAACCCCGTGCCTGAGTATAGGCTGAATGGTAAAAGATACAAAAAAATTAACATACATGTGCCGTTCTCTTCTTTAGTGTTAGTTTATTGGCGCAATCAGATCCACGCTTACTTATTTAGTTTAGAAGATAATTATGTCTTATTACTCACACATTAATAGAGATAGAAAAAAACTTTAAATTCAAAAGTTTTATAATTTTTACGTAAAATCAAAGAATATGATGGCTACCGCAATAGAATTACGGACACGTGTAAAGAAATCGGCGCCGAAAATCAAAGCACCTTATAAGTCTGCTTATACAAACTACGAAGCTGTCCATATAAGCGCGTGGTGATAAATCGTTCGTAATTCTGCCATTTGAACTGGACTTCTAATGCGGTAGCTATAATATTCTTTAGGAGAATGCAGTGGAGTATTTAGAACAAATATAAATGTTTTAATTTTTGAGATATTATCCAAAGTTGCATGTTTTAAATTGAAATGGTATCTGTCTATCTCATAAAATTACATTTTTCTGGCGATAAGAACAATATAAGATTTTGCTTTGTTCTAAATAGCTAAAATAACCAAAGATTAAAAATAAAATAGTTAACTATAGATTGAATCAATATTCATTTTATAATAACACACATTTTGTGAATAAGCACAAGCGCGAATTGTTTAATAGGTATTTGGGATAATTGTTTACTTGCTATTTAAATAAGTCAATTTTCTGTAGTTGTTATTGTTTTGGTGAAAAAATGTTTTAGTATTCTTGTTAAATTGAGTTTTTAATATACACATCTTTTTAAAAATAAATGAATAATAATTCAATCCCTAGCTAACCATTTTATTTAACTTAGGTACTTATGGAGTGAGAAGAGTGCGTAGTATTTCAAACTCACTTAATATTTTAACGTATCTAGCTTACTTTTTAAAAAAAAAAGAATAATAAATCCGTTAAATTGCTTAATATTATTGGACCATACAAAAACATAAGGGACATTTTTTCTTTAAAAAATAATAGGCTAGAATTTCTTATTAGCAATTATATAACAACAACAAATACCAATTTAAAAAATGTATAGTATTTTTAAAAAGTATTTTTAAACAAAAATTGTGCTAACCCTTTTTACAAAAATAATTTATGAATACGCAATTTTTTTCCGCAACTAGAAAACACCCTGTGTAAATTTTTTATTAATATTGCCCTCACATAGCTAGTTGCTCTTTTCTGTTATCATAAAAACCAGGTTATTATTACTGTTTTTGCTTTTAGACAATTTGTGTATACGATTAAATGAATATTTAAAAATATTACCACCAGTTCATACGTTTTATCTTGGACCATTTATTGTATTTGTTGGTATAACAGATCCAGATGTAGTTGAGGTAAGTTAACCCTAACTGGTGACATCTAAATTTCTGTCACTTAAGGTGACATGGGGTCTGTGCAGACTCCTGAGATTCCCTATATTGTAATTCACATTTATTTATTTATTTATTCACAAATTCAGGATACAACAGAATTAGAATTCCAACAAAGTATCCACTATATACAGTGGTTCTTAAAACAGGTTTACAAAAAAAAAATAATAAAACTAATAATTAAAGTAAATAATTAAAGTAGTGTTCAGTCCATTTACAATTTGTACAGTTATTCTAGGTTTTTTTCATTATATGAACTAGGAGATGTTATTTATTAAATAATATTAAATTTAGTTGGTTGTGCTTATTAACAGTTTAAAAATTTAAGAGCTATGATTTTATATGTTTTGAATGCATTAAGGGTTATTGAAAAGATATTTATTTTTTTACAGTAAGAGTTAAATTCATACTGCATTCTTATTAGTGGTGTGTTTCGTCCAATGGAATAACATATTTTTAACACGCTTTTATTAACTTGGGTTGTAACTATCTCATCCATCTGGCTATGAATGTAACCGGAATCTTTGAGCCTAATTTTAACCAACTTCCAGCTATTCGATTTCTTTGAAACTTTGCACACGTATTAAGGACCCATGACAATGCAATAATCTGCAAACAGTATCCCGTTATCCTGCTTTGGATCGCCAGGAAAAAAATTCCATTATATTATTATTACCACTGCTTGATACCACCAAGTGTCATCTGTCACCTGTACGTCCCAGTGGTACCAACCACCGGCCATTTCAAGAGTTCGATCCGAATCGATTTTACTCAAATTTTATATTAGGTTATTTTCAGAAAGTCCATCTGAAAAACTTTGCTACTCTTGACAAAATGGCGAAAAAAATTTTTAATGGGTTGCCATCTGTTGGAAACATTCCAAACTTTTATACATACATAAATGCATATCGAACTAAAAAATGAAAAATAAATAATAGTTTAAAAAAACCAAAAACACGCTTTTTATATGCAACCGAACTAAAAATTAGAAAATAATTTTTCATTAAAAAATATTGTCACTTCATAGTAAAAAGCGTGAGGTGCATTTTACTATTCTTTCAACACTTTTCCATCATAGATATTGGCAAATATAATAATTATAACATTTAATATATTAAGCACCCCACGCTTTTTTACTATGAAGTGACAATATTTTTTTAATGAAAAATTATTTTCTAATTTTTAGTTCGGTTGCATATAAAAGCGTGTTTTTTTAAACTATTATTTATTTATTTTTAAATTTTTAAATATAAAACTAATATATTTTTTTAAACATTTATTATATAAAAAAAAAAAATACAAAACTAAAGACATAGAACAGCCCTAGCTAAAAAATCGTAAATTAAAATGTCCCCCAGTTCAGCTCAAGTTGGTGCACCAACTTGCGTTGTTCCTTTTCTTGTAACTAATCCTATCAGGTTTCTGAACGGTTGTTATTTTAGTTTCATCTACATTATAAATATATGACCTTTGCTTCAGAAACTTACTAAAAGTTAAAATTAAAAAAATTAGTTGAGTCATTACATATATGCTCAGTTATTTCATGTTAATAACTAAATAAGCAAAGTTTTTTCTACATTATATGTTAATGTCATTATGATATTACCTGAGTTTTTTTTTTTTTATTAACTTTTTAGTAAGTTTTATTAATCTTTTTAAAGTCGGTTTAATTTTTTTTAAATAACGGGGTCGAACAATCTAGACAATAAGACAATAGCAAAGTTAACCAACCAACTTAATAAGTTTAAAATATTATATATATTATTTTTATATTAAAACATATTTTTCTTTGGTCATTTCTTTTATTATAGGCAATAATTTCTTCAATGAAAATTTGCACAAAGGCAAAAATATACGATTTTCTTTGTAACTGGCTTGAAGATGGACTATTAACAAGTTCAGGTTAGTAAACACAGGGTGTTTTGCAAGTTAGAGCAATATAAACTGCTGGACATTCGAACGAAATAATTTGAAATTTTAGGCAAAATTTTAAACCTAATATTCTCACTACAAAAATATTTTTAGTGCGGTGTTTCGGCAAATTTAGACACATTTATGTAGTGTTTCATGACTGCTTACACTGCAGTCTTGGTATTAAACTTATCTCTTATATACAGAGTGGTTAATATGACGTTGTTTTTTGGAAAATGTTGTTGCTCTGCAACCTTTTAATTTTTTTTTAAGCTTTAATATTTTATAATAATTAGATAATCATTTGTGACTAAACAATTTTGGCATATTTGTGCTTTTATCTCGTAAATCTGAAAATATGATGTTTTTAATAAAAAAGTAATGTATAGGAGTTGTCACCCTGTATACTGTTTTTACTGTTTTAAGCAAAAAGCAATACCTTTTTAATGTTTTGTAAAAACTTTTATACAGGGTGGACAAAAAGTGTATCTATGTGTAAATGTAAACTTTTTCATATTTTTTGTTTTATCCTATGCTATAAACTACACAATTTTAAAACACCATATTTTTTAGATTTACAAAGAATATCAAAAATTTGCGAAAATTGTTTGTCACAAATGATTAACTAATTATTATAACAAACCAACCCATTTAAATAGTCGCAGAACAACAAATTTCCTTAAAAATACTAACGCTACATGTTACCACCGCATATAAGTGGTGTAAGTTTCAATCACCAAGAGCGACAGTGAAAGGTAGTCATAAGAAGATTCAATGGCAGCCCCAAAAATTTGCCGAAAATCGCACTAGAAGTATTATTTTTGTATTCTTCAGAAAATTAAGTTTTAAATTTTGCCAAAAATTTTAAACATTCCGTTCGAGTGTCCAGCAGTTTATTTAAGAAGGCAATTTCTAACATTTTTCTTTTTTTCTTACATTTATATAGGAAAATGCTTCTTAATTTTTAAAGCACCTAGTATACGGCGAAAAAAAGAAAAAAATTAAATTTGTCTAAAAACTAAATGTAAATTAAGAAAGAAATTTAATAATTTTAGTTTCCAGAAAAGCAGGCAGCGTAACATATTGTCTAATAGAGAAGTATGAAATATTTTGTAGAAACATGAGATATTTTGTTTGGTTTTATAGACTACAGTAAAACTACAAGTCTCGTGTAATTTGATTCGGTTTGAAGCTCTATACGGTCATGCAAAACTGTCGTATTTGGGGGTCATGAAGTTAATTCTGGTTAGTCAACTATTTTTCTTTATTCGCTTTATTAAGGAATAAAATAAAACAAATCTAGAGCTAACCATGAGCCCTCCCCCAATGTGTCAGTTTTGATGGCATTCTGTAGCACTGAACCAATTAAATTTCACGTGCTATAACTATAGTCTCTTTTAACACCGGGCACACATACCAGGTCAATTTGACAGGTATACCTGAACAGTTTAAACTGCGCAGGTAGACCTTGATACCTTAGATTTAAGATCTAAGATCTAAGTGCGTAACTAGGGGTAATTAGGTTTAACTGTACACATTAAAGTGGTGGTGATTTTCGATTTTGTTCACACTCAGGTCTTTCTAAATTGTACAAGTTTACCTGTCAGGTCATCCTGAGTGTATGTGCCTGACATAGGATTAATAATATAATATTATATACTTTAAGGACAACACTGGCAAAACCGACGTGAAAAAATTTTAACTCCAGCCTTTCATTTCTCTGTATTAAAGGATTTTGTTGATATATTTTCCAGAGAAGCAACTAAGATGGCCAAAGAAATAGAGGATAAATACCTTAATAAAGAAGTTAATATATTGCCCTTAATTTCTTTACACTTTTGACTATTAACGATGTGGGCTACCAGGGTGGTAAACATAGCTTGTGTTCCATTTTTCAACCGACTTTAAAAAGAATAAGGTTATTAATTCCCTTTATGGTACGCGATTACCTCTGTCAGAGTGTGGATTAATTTTGAAAATTCTATTTTTACTTAAAGAGTGCACTTCCGTGGTGGTCTCATAAAATTGACATTTGGAAGGGCGGAGGGGGTTTGGTTAGTTTTGGTTGGTTAAATCTTTTTTTTAGTCGTTTTATTAGAAAATTAAATGATAAAAGTTAACTAACCAGAACTAAACAAGATCCTCAACTGTGCCAGGTTTGAATCTGGTTCTGTAACGTTTCAAAGCAATTAAATTACACGTTTCTGTGCTTTTTACTGTAGTCTCTGGAAGAGGTACTAATAGTGTTTTTTCGTGTATGTTTACCTATTTAATAGTTATAATAATAAATTTAAAAGAAAAAATAAACACTATTAGGAAGGGGATTAAACCGACTTTAAAAAAGTAAATAAAACTTACTGAAAAGTTTAAAAATAAATAAAAAGAAGTCGGCAATATCATATGCTTTAACCTACTAAATGTTAATAACTAAAAAAGCAAAAGCTTTTTATACTTTAATACCATATGTTATTACCCAACTTCCATTTTTTTTTGTATTTATTATTTTTAAACTTTAAGTGAGCTTCATTTTATTTTTTTTTAAGTAGATTTAATTTTTTTTTTTTTTGGAAGTGTTAATTTCAGTTTTTTTAATTTAGTATTGTGATTTTTACGTTAGGGAATCAAAATTTGCGTAAGTTTTGTAATAATAGTTAGAAAAAAACACCGGCATTCTTTGCATAAGCAAAATATTATATTCAATTTTTTTTTCTGGTCACGGTATGTAAGGACCTTGAGTGAACATTTATTTTTTTTTGCATTAAAATAGTAATTAATGTAAAAGTGCACAAAGTGATACTTTTTACCAATGGGAAGTTCTGACAGCACGAGCGGTTAGGCGAGTGCGGCAATCCCATGAGTAAGAAAAAGACACTTTATGCATGTGTTACATACTATATTTTTTCCACGAACGTATAAAAATTTTCCAAAACACCATTTAATACTTGTTTTATTTTTCTAAACTTATTAATTTTAACTTTTGCAGCACAGCCATTATATTGTAACAAAAAATCATAGCCTCCCTATTTTAAGAGACAATTGTACCTCTTCCATAACTATGCATTTTTAATATAATTTTAGAAAATTGTATGTACTTACTTTTTGTAGAAATATAACTGTTACAGACTTTTAAAAACGTGTTTAGGTTATAGAATTTTGAGAGTTAGGATCATTTAATTTAGTTTGTTAATTTATTTAAATAATTTACCTTAATTTTCCAAGTCTTTTCATCACTTTGAAGGTTTCGAAAACGCCCGAATTATCCATTGAGAACTTTTATGCCATCCTGTACTATGGAATTTTCACGATATTTCTCAAAGATTCTAGATCATTCTTTATTCTTCCACCATACTATAAAAGGGCGACGGAAAACCTCCGATCAGTTAGTATAGATTCGACTTTGTACTGTAAACTTCGAGACATTGACAAGTGAAGATTCCATAGTACAGGATGACATAAAAAGTTCTCAATGGATAGTCTGGGCGTTTTCGGAAACCTTCGAAAGTGATGAAAGAACTTGGAAAATTAAGGTAAATTATTTAAATAAATTAACAAACTAAATTAAATGATCCTAACTCTAAAATTCTATAACCTAAACACATTTTTGAAAGTCTGTAAACAATACTAAAAACAGTATTAATTTCCTTAGTCGGCCAAATTCATTATTGCTAATAATTTTCAATAATTTCTTTTGAATTTATTTTGCAAACTGTCAAATTTTAAAACTAGTGACACATGAACTAAAAGAAATAATGACCAAATCAAAGGTAACTTGACCGTTTGGTCTCAGTTGATGTCCCGTTTACTATTACATTGCATAAATTGATATTTAAGTTCATTGAAGTAGGCATTGAAACAAAACACTAATTCAAAGTGAGACAAAAAGCTTCAAAGTGTTAAAAAAAGTTACATTTTTTTAACTCTTTATGTACTTTACTAGAATCGAGTACTTTTTAACTGTCTTTATTTAAGACATCCGGGTGACTTTAGAATGTACAAATGCTATCAAAAATTCTTTGTGCCGAAATACATCGATTTCATGGAATTTATCTTTGCCAAAAAGTTGATTGTTTACGAGAGATAGGGGGTAAAGTTTTATTTTATTTAAGTTATTTACAAAAATCTTAATAATAATATTTATATAAACACTTTTAGACTGTGGTAAGTATAGTTAAATAAAGGCATACCTTAGGTTTAAAAATGTGTAGTTTTTCTTTTACCTTTAGCTACACACTGTACAGGGTGGCCCACCATATTCGACACGGTCTGTAGCTGGATAAAAATGGGGTTTTAAAAAAGTAAATACAGAAACATATACAGGTCGGTTAAGGCCACAGTATAAAATTATTCTACTCTATACAGGATGTCTCAAAAAAGTGTGACCTATTAAAGTTATATTTTTTTAAATGGAACACCCTATATTTTATGACGGTTTTAGATTCTACATAAAAAAATAATTTAAGTTTGTTAATAGTACCAAGTATTTAATTTTATTCGTTTTTGTGATATTTGATTTTTTTCAAAATGCAGGGGTGCAATTAAATTAATTTTATTTTAACAATATAAACTTCTTAAACTTTAAAATTTGTTACAAGATTAAGAAAAGTCTGCCTTATCATACGTAGGTCATATCGAGATCATAGATTATACAGGGTGATCAAAAAATAATTTCAATTTTTTAGAAAGTCAAATAGCAATATCTCTCTCATTTTAAATGGAACACCCTGTATTTTTTACACCACATGATTGACAAACCAAATGCTCTTTCCAATGATGTATAGGTTGCCTATACCTATCTTTTTATACTTTTTAGGTAAATTCCGCTTAAACATATTTTTATTCCAAATGTCTATTTAAATGTAAGTAGGCTGTGATATAGCTATGCCTATTTACTAAGCCGTTATTGCAAAATGTAAATTTATTGAAAAAAGCACAAAATTAAAGATTTTGTATTATCTGTTACTATTTTTAAAATTCACAGAAAAAAATTCATTAATTGCTTATAATGCTACTTCCAATAACACTTATTTCAGCTGAATGTGGTAATTATAAAACTTGTGTTTTTAAACAATCCTAATAACGCCTCTGGTCAGTTATGACGACATTCTGTGACCTATAACTCGTTTCTTCCATTATCCATAATCACTGTGTCAAATTTTTTAAAGCAACTATTAAGGCTATCAGATGGTTTCTATTGGAATATTTTTCAGGATTAACTCTAGATTAAAGTAAACCATTTTTTTACATCCTACCCATATTATATCATCTTGTTGTTGTAGAAGAAGGGTTTTTATCTAAAATCATTGAAAACTGACTAAGACACTAGTAATTAATAAATGGTCGTTGTTATTTTCTTAAGAAAAATACTAATGGCTACTATGTCACAGCCAACTTTAATTTAAATAAACATTTGGACTAAAAATTTGTAAAAACAGATTTTACTAAAAAGCACAAAAGATAGGTATAGGCAAACTATACACCATTTAAAAGAGTATTTTATTTGTCATCATGCGACGTAAAAATACAGGGTGTTTCATTTAAAATAAGAGAGATATGGCTATTTGATTTTCTGAAAAATTGAAATTATTTTTTGATCACCCTGTACAATAGTTGATCTTGATTTGACCTACGTATGATATGGCAGACTTTTTCTAATCTTGTTACACATTTTAAGGTTTGAAGTGTTAAAAGTGTTAAAGTAAAATCAATTTAATTTTACCTCTGCATTTTTCAAAAAAATCAAATATCACAAAAACGAATAAAATTAGACACTTAGTACTATAAACAAACTTGAGTTATTTTTTAAAGTAGAATCTAAAACCGTCATAAAATATAAGGTGTTCCATTTAAAAAATATAACTTTGATACGTCACACTTTTTTGAGACACCCTGTATAGACTAAAATAATTTTATATTGTGGTCTTATCCGACCTGCATATGTTCCAGTATTTACTTTTTTTTAAAACCCCATGGTTATCCAGCTACAGACCGTGTCGAATATGGTGGGCCACCCTGTATATTTGTCATTTGCAGAAACATCAATGGGAACTAAGCTTGATACAGAAACAAAGGAAGACATAACGTACAAAGAAACAATATACAAGATGGTGGACGTTTTATATTCTAGATTGGTGGTACCATGGTACCATATTAAATTTATTTTCAAAAGACTGCAGCTGGAAAAACTGAGCAAAAATTAGTTAATATATTACATAGGTTTACGGACAATATAATTCAGAAAAGGTCAGAAAATTTTCAAGTGTTTGCGGAACCTGATAATGAAGATAAAGAATTTTATACTAAAAGAGAAAATATCCCCTGCTTGATATTTTATTAAATGCTAAATTTAAAAGACCATTCGATTGACGAAAAGGCATTAGGGAAGAAGTTAACACATTTATGTTTGAGGTATAAATTACGTAAATCTTCCTTTTCGTTTGGTTAAGTTTGTCGGTTGAGTTATTTGACACCCTGTATGTATGTAGGTAATTTGATTAAAATTGATGAAAACTTTGATGTCTATTGGTGCCTAAACGGTGAGGTTTATCGACTTTAATAAAGAGTACCTTATTTTTTGGGTTTTTGATTGTCTATAAAATGGCGCTCCCAGCTTTGCGATATCTGTCAAAATAAAAAGTAATGATGTAAATAAATTTTAAGTTTTAGGTAAAGTGCCCTCTGGCGGTATTTAAAAAAGTACTTTTGTCTTAAAAAGTTGGAATCTGCAAAGCTCGATTTGTATACCAAATATCAACTGGATTGGTTAAAAAATAAATGCAAAATAAAAATTGAACTTGGACGGCTTGTAACTCGAAAACGCATGACATTTTAAAAAAATATATATGAAGCTCTACCCCTATTTTGTCAAGTAGAATCACCCCCTTAAGTTTCGTGATCGATTTTTGAATCACCCTGTATAATGCATTTTTAAAACGATTTTACTACAAAATTGGTTAAATTATCGATTAAAAAAATTTAAAAAAACTCATTTGCCAAATTAGGGATTGTTTGCTGGTGGCTGCTGTGTGTTTGGTTTAACCTGAACCGACATTTTGGTAATTTTTTATTTTTATTTAATTTAATTAAATAATTCAAGATTCGCTTATTAATTTTTTTCCACATGGCCCGACAGATTGTGGAATTGATCTCTTTAAAAAGTTATCTAACATTTTTTTTTGTAAAAATTTACAGGAAAGACAACAATTAACCCCCTTTAAATTTACATGGGATTTTCTATATTCCGCTCGGCGACTCACCACCCAGTATAGGCAGTATAGGGTGTCTGGCAATTTAACAATAATTTTACAAGGGCTGGTAAAACAGCTCATAAGCATCCAAAAACACATAACATATACCTTCCTAAAAAATTAATAGTTCTTAAGATATTGGCACTTTAATACAATTCGTTTAAATCATCCTCTTAAATCATATTTTTAATTTTAACACCTAAAACACTTAAATTTAAATTTTGATAACTGTTTTGCAAATTAAGTAGCCAGTTTATTGATCAAAGACTAATAGTAAACTAATAATTAAAAACATTTAACAAGAAATGTGTGGTTAGGTATTACTTATGTTAAATTTTTTTTTTAGTTTATACCAACGAGGTTATAAAATTTATAAACTCGTTGGTTTATACTACTATATTGTACAAAAAATATCTATGTAAATCTAGATAGTCATATGAAAAGTTTATTTAGTTAATGTAATTTATAAAACTACCCATTGTACTAATAAACAATTAACTAGTAGATTTCTAATTGAATATTTAGAGCTTTCAGTATAATTAGTGGTCTTTAATTAATCAAATGGCTATTAGGTGTTGCAAAGCTAATATCATAGATTTTGACAAACCTAATTTAAGCTCCATTATTGCAAAACCCATCGATTTTTTACTTAGGCCCTTTTTATTCTTATAGGGCAGTGTTTTTCCAACCCGTGGGTCGCGACCCACTGGGGGTCGCGAAGTTTTTTAGGAGGGTCGCGAGAGGTAAAAAAAAACTACCTGAAGAAAAAATCAATAAAGTCTTAAAAGATGGATTTATTAAGAAACCAGATATTCTAGTAAACATCAATACAAACGAATTAACAAAAAAAAAATCAATAACTACTTATTCATTCTAATTCGACGGGTACGCTTGTTTTTAATTGATTGACTTTTTTCCATCTTAGACCCATTTTTGCTACCTTGAGAACGGGTTGATTTTTTTCAAATTTAGGCGATTTCTTTGTTTACTTTATTTGGACCATTGATGAAAATGTCAATTCGCACACATACGAAGTGGTAAATGAAACATTTTAAGGCCTCAGTTGTAAATTCTGCGTAATTTGTTTGTTTTCTTTTAACCAAAAGGTATTCAAATTGGCGGATTTGAATTCCGTGTGTAACATCCCACATTTTTTTTTAAGCTTAGTTGTCAAATTTGGGGATCCATTTATAGCTGCACTTAAAAACGGATTTAAGATCAACCTTTCCAGTGTTTGCCCATATCTCTTGCACAATTCTTCCTTTAAATTTTTTAATAACATTTTTATTTCAGCCATATGTATATGCATTGATGTTTATCTCACACCGACTTCTTCATTGAAAGACTGTGTCGATAAATATGATTCGATTTTTTTTTTTTTTTTTTTTTTTTGATTTGATATAGACTATGACAACAAGTCATTTTTTTTGTAAGCCATGAATTCTGGCTTTTTGCAGTGAGTGGCTGAAGATTTTTATTCAAGATATTCAACTGCGCTTGAATAATTCCAAAAAAAAATTAAAAATTCCTGCAACACATCGCACGATTGCCGCGCCACCTGTGCTACACCTTACCCGGCGGATTCATGTAAGCCCCAATTTTATAAAAGTGTTGGTAAACTGTACATAAAAAAACTTAGAAATAAACTGGAGTTTAAAAATTAAAAATAAATGCAAAAAATATTTTCTTGAAAAAATAACTTCTTTATCTTAAGTTTAACCGTTGCTAAAGTACCAATTCGAAAGCTCAAGTTTTAACCATACGTTTTACGATAATTCGATATGCAATAATGTCGCACCAAGAAAATTTGTTTTTCATACTGCATTATGTATTTATATTCAAATCTTAATTATAAAGACACATAATAATGTATGTATGGATAATGTTTGTAGCATAATAACATGTAACATATAAAAACGCAAAGAATGGGGGGGGCGGGTCGCAAAATTTTTTTCTACCAAGGAGGTCTTGTCCCGAAAAAGGTTGAAAAACACTGTTATAAGGTATTTAACCAGTCCTTTAAGCTATTTTATTATCGTTGACTTTTCGAACAACCTGTATATATTTTGTTACTTTTAGGGACACGATACCTACAGCAATGAGTTTAACGTTTACTTGTATGTTGCTGGCCTGTAACACGAAGTGCAGGTAAGGTTATTTATTAAATCGTCGTCGTCTTAGAGGTCTGTTTATGTAGGAGCGACGAGGAACGAGGTTAGCAGCACGGCTCAACAAAATCACCTTTTATAGTACGGTAACATAAGGATGTTTTGGTCGAGCCACGCCGCTAACCTCGCTCAAAACAGCTCCGACATAAACACAGCTTTAGGGTGTGTTTATGTTGGAGCCACGAGGAAGAGGGTTAGCAGCGCGGTTCAGACAAAATCACCTGTTTGGTACAGTTGTTTGTAGAGAAATAGAAAAATTCATTAATTCACAAAGATCTACAGCAGATCTTCTTTCTATCGTATCACACTGCTGAAATAAGTCTCTTGAGTTTCTAGGTGAGTCCCAGATCGTTGCTCTTGATATATCGAAAGCTTTTGACCAGGTCTGGCATGCCGCACTTCTTAATAAACTTCCGCTCCTATGGTCTTTTAACTAAACTCTGTACTTGGCTCTCTAGTTATCTATCTGATCGTCGTATATCAGTTATTGTGGACGGCCATTCTTCAAGCTTTCACCAAGTAAATGCTGGAGTGCCTCAGGGCTCAGTTCTGGCACCAACATTGTTTCTTCTTCACATCAACGACCTTCTCTCGTCCACAACTAATTCCATTCATAGTTTCGCCGACGATAGTACCCTTCACTCCAGTTTTCGGGTTCCTAAACCCATCACTAAACCTGATTTGGAAAACAAACGCAGAGCGATGCAGATATCTCTTTCGCAGGATCTTAATTTAATATTGGATTGGGGCGCCAAAATCTCGTCCATTTTAATGCATCCAAAACACAATCATGTTCCTTGTCGCGAAAAGAGTCATCAAATACTTATCCTCTACTTATGAGCGGCCAAGTTTTACAGAGCAAAGACACCTTTAATCTTGTAGGCGTCACATTTGAAAGTAACCTTAACTGGCATAAACACATTGTATCTATAGCCACGGCAGCTTCAAAAAAGCTTGGATTTCTCTTCGAGCCAAAAGTATTTTTCCCTTCTAATTTATACACTTTATATGTGTCCCAAATCCGACCTCCCTTGGAATATTGTTCTCATATCTGGGGCATGGCATCTCCCACAACCCCTAAGCATTATTGATTCCATTCAAAGAAGAGCTTTTCGTCTCATCAATGATCCTTCACTTACAGAAAGGCTTTCTAAACAGCCTTAGGGTGTGTTTATGTCGAAGCCACGAGGAAGAAGGTTAGCAGTGCAGTTCGGACAAAATCACCTATTTGGTACAGTAATATAAGGATGCTTCGGACGAGCTGCTCTGCTAACCCCAGGATAAAAACATAACCATCTTTTATTAGGATAAAATTTAATTTTAATAACACAGAAATTTTGGATTTTCATTATCTTTATTTATGGAAGGGGGCAGATTAATATACCAGAGACGATACCTTGTACTCGGCAAAGTACTTTTACCAAATATGATCCCCGTATACGGGGCTGATCATAAAAACAAAAATATTTCCATCAGCAATTTTCAAGCGCTTTAGATTAAGATAGGATAAGTTAATTACATGCTAAACAGTCTGTATTCCACTACTCTGACAATTTGAAAGGTACATAAAGAAGAGGGTAGCTTTTTTTTATTTTTAAAGTTGTTAAGTTTAAGCATAACGAAAAATAGGTTATCCAAAACGATGCAAAGATTTACAAGACGAAATTATAACAGTATTTTTGTGTCATACTTAAAATGCTATATCCGCTTTACGCACCGATAAAAAGGTATGCACTATATAACCCCCTTTTTTTCCTTTTTTTCTTATCCTTAAGCTTTAGAACCCAATAGGTGTCTATGACGCTCAAGTAAGTCCCCATATAGCATCGTGGATTTTCCTACTATTAATATTTGGTACAATAATTTGGTTGATGTGTACCTCATCACTAACCAAGTAATAAATAAAAGCTACTTTTAAAATACCACTAAACTTGGCTTGCTAAACACATTCTGGTTTCTTATAATTACTACAGCACTCTTATAATGCTACTTCCAATAACACTTATTTCAGCTGAATGGTAATGATAAAAATTCGTGTTTTTAAACAATCCTAACAACGCCTCTGGTCAGCTACATCATTACTCCTGCAACCTATAACCGTTTCTTCCATTATCCATAATCACTGTTTGTTTCATACTTTTTAAAGCAACTATTAAGTAAGTTATCGCTCCGGTTTCCTCCCTGGGAATATTGATCAGGAATAACTCTCCCAGACCAAAAGTAAACCATTTTTTTTTCACATCCCCTACCAGTATTATATCGTCTTGTTGTTGTAGAAGAAGGGTTTTTATTTAAAATCATTAAAATTTCTTTAAACTGACTAAATACACTCAGTGCAAATCAAGGCCAATAACATGGTCGTTGTGATTTTCTGAAGAATATTAACGCTTAGTAAATACGTATAGCTATGTCACAGCCAACTTGACAGTTCTAAATAGACATTTCGGACTAAAAATATGTTAAAACGGGAATTTACTATAAAAGAATAAAAAGATAGGTATGTAGGCAACCCATACACCATTTCTTGAAAGAGCATTTTGCCTGTCAACAAAGACACGTAAAAAAATACAGGGTGTTCCATTTAGCACAAGAGAGATATGGCTGTTTTGACTTTCTGAAAACATTGAAATGATTTTTTGATCAAAACTCCTTCCACAATCTATGATCTCGATATGACCATGAGCGTATGATGTGCGCAGACTTTTCCTAATCTTGTAACACATTTTAAAGTTTAAAGTAGTTTATATTGTATAAAGTAAAATCAATTTAATTGCAACTTCCCTGCATTTTGCAAAAGGAATCAAACATCAGCAAAACGAATAAAATCAGACACTTAGTACTCATGAACAAACTCCTGAGTTATTAGTGAGCCTTTCAAAAGTAGAATCTAAAACCGTCATATAAAATATAGGGTAGTTCCATTTAAAAATAGTATAAACTTTAGATGATACTCGTCAACTTTTTTGTAGTACACCCGCATAGACTAAAAATAATTTTTATACTGTGGCCTTATCCGGCCGTCAGTACCTGCATGTATCTAGCATTTACTTTTTTAAAAACCCCATAAAGCAAGTTATCCAGCTCACAGCACCGTGTCTGCAGGTCCCAGAAATTGTATTGGTAAGTTCTTTCTGAAATGGTAATTTATAGTATTTTTACACACATCTTTACATCTTTTTTCATCGTGCAAAATAAACAAAAACATTGTTTTTTTGGTTTAGTTGTGTAGTCTTTAAAATCAGTTTTCATTTCTTTAGCAGTATCCACAAAAATAAAAATATCCATTAAATAGGACACCCCATATGTATATTATTATACAGGGTGATTCAAAAATCAATCACGAAACTTAAGGGGTGATTTTACTTGACAAAATAAAGGTAGAGCTTCATATAATTTTTTTCAAAATGTCATTTGTTACTGAACACCCTGTATGTATGTAGGTAATTTGATTGAAATTGATGGAAACTTTGATGTCTATTGATGCCTAAATGGTAAGGTTTATCGACTTTAATAAGAAGTACCTTATTTTTTAAGTTTTTGATTGTCTATAAAATGGCGCCATCAGCTTTATGGATATCTGTCAAAATAAAAAGTTATGATGTAAATAAATTTTAAGTTTTAGGTAAAGTGACCTCTGGCGGTATTTGAAAAAGATAACTGATAGTCTCAAAATTTTAGAATCTGCAAAGAGCTTCGATTTGTGCCAAATATCAACTGGATTGGTCAAAATAAACGAAATATGGCGAAAAAACCAAAATAAAAATTGAACATTGACGGACTTGTAACTCGAAAACGAATGACATTTCGAAAAAATTTATATGAAGCTCTACCCTTATTTTGTCAAGTAGAATCACTTTCTTAGAGTACCGTGATCGATTGAATCACCCTATTATTAATATCATTAAATGAGGACGCCTATGTTTATTCATTTATTAAAATTTTTAATAATTGTTGTTATCGCCTATTATTAGACTACCAGTGAGATTAAAGTAATTTATTCAATGTAGATGATTCCATTTACAAACTTATAAACAAGATGTTGTTATTTACTTTAGTAGCTGGTATTTTATTATACTATTTTATTATAAATTTTAAGAAAATTAAAGAATATGTTAAATGGAGAATCTGGCTAAGAATTGCCTACAGTGGAAGGATGGAAGCTTTTTATTGGGCACGCGGGTTATTTTGTTGGTGTTTCAGTGCTGCGCTATACAGAGTCATCCAATTAATGGGTCTGTTATTACTGGGTTTAAATTTCTATTTAAAAATACAAAATGTTATTGTTTCAATTGGCGAACTAGTGCCATTTTTGGTAACTGCTTACAAACTGGACGCATCGCCAATTTTAATAAAATTTGGAAGGTACGGGGGTTTTTTCTGGGCATTGATCACGAAATTAAAAAAATTACACCGAACAAGTTTCCGCAAGTTTTTAGATATTCATCATCAATCTTGAAATAGAAAAATAACGTAAAAGTCACCATGTTCCCTTTTTTGCACGCAACTCCTAAGTTTTCTGCTAAATTAGCACTTATTTAACCCATTTATTCCGTGTAAAATTTTTGGGCAGCACTTTTAAATTCTTAGGTTAGTTTATTATTTAACTTTGATGATAAATATCTTGAGACCGAAACGTTGCTGACTAAAAATCTCTTCTGAATTGTGGGGCAGTGCCCCGCATGCCAAAAACATCCTTTAAACGTCGCCGTGGTGTTCGTTAAGTAAACAACTGCCTTATCACCTAATGACAACTACCGAATTATCTATGACCAATATTTTGGTCTGTAAGCCAGTGACACATTTTCGTGACCATCTCTCAGTCCATAACTCGTAAATTGCTTAAAGCCGGTTGTACATAAATTCTTGTGAGCGTCAGCTGCGACGCTAATGGTGGAATTATACAGAGTACTCCAAAGACAAAATTCATATTAAACTTGTGTTTTTTTAAATGAAACATTCTTTATATTCATCGAGTTTTGATTTTAGAAATAAAAATAACGTAAATTTTATCAGCGATACCTATACCAAAAATGTAAGATTTTAAGATATTTGGGATTTTTGAAAAATTCTTGAAAAAATAAAAATTTAATAAATCTTACCTTCACTTTACGCTTCACTTGGTATATTATGTTAGATTGCTAGAATTCTAACTGTACCATCACCTACATAAAAATAGATATATACATATATATACATAGGGTATATATATATATATATATATATATATATATATATATATATATATATATATATATATATACAGGGTGGCCCACCATATTCGACACGGTCTGTAGCTGAATAACCATGGGTTTAAAAGTAAATACTGAAATATACAGGTCGGATAAGGCCACAGTATAAAAATTATTTTACTCTATACAGGATGTCTCAAAAAAGTGTGACGTATCAAAGTTATATTTTTTTAAATGGAACACCCTATATTTTATGACGGTTTTAGATTCTACATAAAAAATAATTTAAGTTTGTTAATAGTACCAAGTGTCTAATTTTATTCGTTTTTGTGATATTTGATTTTTTTTCAAAATGCAGGGGTGCAATTAAATTAATTTTATTTTAACAATATAAACTCCTTAAACTTTAAAATTTGTTACAAGATTAGGAAAAGTCTGCCTTATCATACGTAGGTCATATCGAGATCATAGATTATACAGGGTGATCAAAAAATAATTTCAATTTTTTAGAAAGTCAAATAGCAATATCTCTCTTATTTTAAATGGAACACCCTGTATTTTTTTACACCACATGATGACAAACCAAATGCTCTTTTAAATGGTGTATAGGTTGCCTATACCTATCTTTTATACTTTTTAAGTAAATTCCGTTTTAACATATTTTTATTCCAAATGTCTATTTAAATGTAAGTAGGCTGTGATATAGCTATGCCTATTTACTAAGCCGTTATTGCAAAATGTAAATTTGTTGGAAAAAAGCACAAAATTAAAAGATTTTGTATTATCTGCCACTATTTTTAAAATTCACAGAAAAAAATCATTAGTTGCTTATAATGCTACTTCCAATAACACTTATTTCAGCTGAATGTGGTAATGATAAAACTTGTGTTTTTAAACAATCCTAATAACGCCTCTGGTCAGTTATGACGACATTCTGTGACCTATAACTCGTTTCTTCCATTATCCATAATCACTGTGTCAAATTTTTTAAAGCAACTATTAAGGTTATCAGATGGTTTCTCCTGGAATATTTTTTAGGATTAACTCTAGACTAAAGTAAACCATTTTTTTCACATCCTACCAGTATTATATCATCTTGTTGTTGTAGAAGAAGGGTTTTTATTTAAAATCATTGAAATTTCTTTTAAACTGACTAAAACAACTAGTAATCAATAAATGGTCGTTGTTATTTTCTTAAGAAAAATATTAATGGCTGCTATGTCACAGCCAACTTTAATTTAAATAAACATTTGGACTAAAAATTTGTAAAAACAGATTTTACTAAAAAGCACAAAAGATAGGTATAGGCAACCTATACACCATTTGAAAGAGTATTTTATTTGTCATCATGTGACGTAAAAATACAGGGTGTTCCATTTAAAATAAGAGAGATATTGGCTATTTGATTTTCTGAAAAATTGAAATTATTTTTTGATCACCCTGTACAATATTTGATCTTGATTTGACCTACGTATGATATGGCAGACTTTTTCTAATCTTGTTACACATTTTAAAGTTTAAAGTGTTAAAGTGTTAAGTAAAATCAATTTAATTCTACCTCTGCATTTTCAAAAAATCAAATATCACAAAAACGAATAAAATTAGACACTTAGTACTATAAACAAACTTGAGTTATTTTTTAAAGTAGAATCTAAAACCGTCATAAAATATAGGGTGTTCCATTTAAAAAATATAACTTTGATACGTCACACTTTTTGAGACACCCTGTATAGACTAAAATAATTTTATACTGTGGTCTTATCCGACCTGTATATGTTCCAGTATTTACTTTTTTAAAAACCCCATGGTTATCCAGCTACAGACCGTGTCGAATATGGTGGGCCACCCTGTATACCTATGCACATACATTAAGTAAGTAAGATAGATATATGAATATTTTTATTTTTGTCATGATTTTTTCAATCCCAAATATCCTTTTTTAGAACCTTTCAGTTTTGATAAACGGATCGCTACAAAAACTTACATTAGTTTTACTCCCTACAAACCAAAAATAATATAATACATAATAATACAGGGTGTTTACTGAAAAAAAAAAAACACAGTTTAATATTAATCTCGCTTTCTGAGCACTCCTGTACAATTCCACCATTGGAGACGCAGCCGACGCTCACAACGATTTATGCACGTCCCCTTCTAGAAGCATTTTACGAGTTATAAACTGAGAGGAAAATAACTGACAAAATTTCGCATCTGGCTTATGGTCTATTATTATTTAGTATTTTTTTTTGTACGATAAAACAATAATGAGGGAATATTAATTTTTATCGTTACACCCAGTAAAGTCTGCGCGTAGTAAAGAGGTGCCACTGACGTCACAATTATCTACGCGAAATCTTCTTAACTCTCTTTCAATCGCGGTTTTAAGGCTTTGTGACGTGACCTAGAAAGCGATTTATTGGCAGCAGTTCATAGTGGGACACCCTGTATATCATCGCTAGTAGCGTAGCTAAGCGTAGGCGGTGCGGGCAGTGTGGTAGGGGGCACTGAGGCCTCGCAATGAAGACTCTCGCTGACCATAGACGTAATATACTGTCATTTCAAAATTCTCTGCAAGATAAACAATAATAATAAAAGTAATGTACTATCAATAATTTTAAAGGTTTTTTTTTGGTGGTTAATAAGCTTTTTCCAAAATATTTTACTTCCATTGACAAGAAGCTACAGGCACCCTTCCGCTGCGCCACTGATCATCGAGATATATTTCTTTTTACATATCGCTTATCGCGCATCGCCTCAATATGAACAGCGCCTAATACCTATGACAACCGATTTTACTTTTTCAATGTCATTTTTGTTGTAGCTATCAAGGTTAGTTTATATTTATAAGGTTGCGACATATCCTCAACTTTTAGGCGGTTCGAGGTCGGGGACGCAAAGAAGGGCACTCCACGGAGAAAACTTGGCAAGACTGGGTAAAATCAAAGCCGATGATCAATCCAGTGGCGTCTAGAATTTGAGTATTTCATTTTGCATTGTTTTGGAAGTGATATTTGTTAAAAGATGTAATTCCAAATGTTTTTATTTAAAGTAAAAGAATTTACAACTTATTAATAATTAAAAACTGTTCGGTAAACGGTTGTTCTAATAATACAATAAACTGTATATCTCCGGCACTGAACAACATGGCCGAAAAATGGGAGATGTGACGTCATAACACGTCAAAGCAATATGGCCGAATGTCGTGACCTTATATAGACCGACTTTGGTAGCTATCTGGTTTAGTTCATCTGTGTACAGGGCGTCCAGATTTCCTTGCAATTGCAGGGTATCTTGGTTATTATTAGAGATAGAGACTTGCGGTTTTCGCGTAATGTTGCTACTTTTTGATAAAACAAAAGATGACACCCTGTGCACACTGTATAACACTGTGCAGAGAAAATTACCTGCAGGTATTTTAAAAACAAGTTATTTTAGGCCATAATTTCTTCCATGAAAAATTTACCAAAAGCGCATGGTTATGAATTTCTTCACGACTGGTTAGAAGATGGACTGTTAACAAGTGAAGGTAAATATGTATGTACAGAGTCTTACAAAATGTTGTTTTTAAGAGCAAATTCTTTATTAGAACATATAAAGAAAAGTTCATAGCAATGCATTTCCGGACACATGTTAATATAAAATTCTTCTTATGTTTGATGATGTAGAGTCTGTCTTTAAATGTTTCTACCAGTATTCTATTAAACCATGAATATTAAATAAAAACACATTAATTACATTAAATTTATCTAAGTAAAAATATCTGCACGTCTATCTCGGTGAAAAAATGTTTAGCTGATGGCACCCAGCAGCCATTTCAAAAGTTTTATACGTCAATTTTCTTTTTTTTATTAACATATTTGCTGCGCACTCAGCCAGCGCTATAGGGGGATATTCTTTAGAGTGTCGGTACTTTGTCCAGGCCGATGCTATGTGCCAACTGTAGCATTCGCCCTAGGTCCAGTCCGGCAAGGTTAAGTGATTCGGATTTAATTTTGTAGGTTCCAATTATGTCCTCTCGTGGATCCTCTAGACCCCTACATTTTCTAATCACGTAAGAATGGGTTTCATCTCCATTTCCGCACCACCTACAGATATTATCTGCTACCAGACCTAATCTGGCTAGGTGCTTTTTAGTATACCAGTGCCCAGATACCAGGCCTGTAATAGTCCTCAGCTGAGTTCTACTCATGCCCAGTAATCTGGATGCAAGGTCTTGAGAGGGACCATTAAGCATTACCCTGGTATGCATTATCTTTGTTTCCGATGACCATAGCTCCTTAAACTTTTTTTTGGTCCAATTCTTGGCCCATCGCTTGAGGACCCCACCGGACATGCCCGGGGGCAGGGTACTGCCAGGTTTGGGTTATTACCCTATGACCATATGATCCTCGCCTCTTGAATATCGCCGACAAGGGCGTGAAGGGCTGTTGCGGTGGATTTACCTAGTTGATACGCGTGTTGAGATGGATATAACTTTTTACCAGTAGTTAGCATCTCATCCCTTAGAAAACGATCTATAATCGTTTTCAGCGTTTTAAGTAGGAAAGAGGTAAGACTGATCGGTCTAAATGTCTTGGCTGTATTGTATGAGTTCTTCCCCGGTTTGGGTATAAAGACTACTCTCACTTCACGCCAGGCTTTGGGTGTGTATCTTAGTGCCACACACGCTCTAAATACCCTGACCAGATGCCTTGTCAACTTGTCCCTCCCTTTAGATAGGAGAGCCGGGAAAACACTATCTATGCCAGAGCTTTTGTATTTCTCAAAGGAGTAAACCGCCCAACAAACCTTGTTGAATGTAACAACTTTACAAGCCATCTTTCAATCAGACTTAGAGGGATCGAGGATGTCTGCTTACCTCCCCGGTCTGATTGTTGTCAGAATTAACCCTCTTGCATCCTAAAAGTGTATCTCCAAGAGATGATTCATTATTTCCTTAAATTCCTCTAAAACTACCCCTTGAGGTGTCTTGAGTTCCCCAATTTTAACATGTGGTCCTCCTGCGAATATTCTCCTGAATTTTGCAACCAGGGATAAATTCTGCAGTTCCCCACAGTAGTCTTGCCACGATTCCAATTTTGACTTTCACACCAGATGCTTATATGCCTTTGCTAAGCCTTGTACGCAGTCCAGTCTTCAGTTCTTTTGGTTTTCATTATTAAGTAGTTATCTGCAGCTGGTTCTAAGTCTAATAAGTTTCCTGCTCCACCAAGCCACCTTTTCAGTTCCTCTATTTACCTTAATAGGGCAGGATTTTTCGTTAGACTGCCTGATAGCTGAGGAGATTCTTGTCACCTCCCTCTCTATCACCCTCTCCGTCCTTAGATGACCCACGGCACCCCCTGAGCATACTTTTCAGGCTAGATTTATACTCCACCCAGTGAGTCTCTCTAGGATTCCTGTAGGTTTCCTCTAACGAAGCGGTCGCAGTTTCTAAATCAATTTGTTTACATAAAGCTTAAAATTTTTAAAATTAATCCATTCCAAGAAAAAGACCATGTATAACGTCTGTGGGTCCAATACTTTTTTGTATAGTAGTGTAGTTTTAAGAAGGCAATAGAAAGTATTCAATATTGTGCGCTCTATTTAACTTTGGTATTATTTTAAGGACAACAATGGCAAACACGAAGAAAAATTTTGACACCAGCATTTCATTTTTCGATACTTCGAGAATTTGTTGAAATATTTAATCAAGAAACATCTCAAATGGTCAAGCAAATCGAAGAAAATCATCTTAAAAAGCCTGTTAATGTTTTACCCTTGATATCACAGTTTACACTACTTACCATAAATGGTAAGTAAATGTTTTGTTTTTAAGTGATTTATTTAAGATAAATATAGGACGTTATTGTATTTTCTCAGAACAAAAGATATTTTTATAATTTTCTTACTTGCGTAGGCACACTGTTTGTATAAATATTTTTTTCTGGCCAATAATTTTTTTCAGTTTAATTTACATTTTATTTGCTGACATTAAAATTAGTTTATATATTCGTTTGACACTTTATTTTTTTGTGCAAATTTTATCAGGATATATCGTTTATCTACTTTTATTTTTTAAATTTATTAGTTCTATTTAGATGTGTGTATATGTCTTTACCCAAAGTCGGTCTATATAGGGTCGCGACATTCCGGCCATATTGCTTTGACGTGTTATGACGTCACATCTCCCATTTTTCGGCCGGAGATATACAGTTTATTGTATTAGTAAAACAACCGTTTACATAACATTTAATTATTATTATTAAGTTGTAAATTCTTTTACTTTAAATAAAAACATTTGGAATTACATCTTTCAACAAATATCAGTTCCAAAACAATGCAAAATGAAATGCGCAAATTCTAGACGCCACTGGATTGAGCATTGGCTTTGATTTTATCCAATCTTGCCAACTTTTCTCCGTGGAGTGCCCTTCCTTGCGTCCCCGACCTTGAACCGCCTAGAAGTTGAGGATGTGTCGCAACCTTATAAATATAAACTAACCTTGATCTTTTACCAGTATATGTTGTTTATCTACTTTTATTTATTTATTTATTTTTCATTTAAAATGGTTTCATTTATATAAGTTGCCCAAACAGTGTGTGTAAATGCTTTTTCCTACGACCACTTGTGAAAATAGCAAATAGCACACTGGTTTCATGCATAGAAAATGCGTTATATCACACTAGTGTTGCAAAGTACTTTACAGCACTAGTGTTGCAAAGTACTTTACAACACTCGTTTGATACATATTATGATGTCATTCTAAAAACTGCTATTGGTTTTGCAAGTGACATATTTATTGTAATGACAGTAAAAAAAGCTTTTTACTTACCTTAAACACTAGAACCCAAATTAGCGAAAATCATCTTATTGACGTTAAGTTACTGCACAGTATAAGCTTTCTTCCAATATTGAAAAGAGTAATAATAAAATTTCCGAAAAAATAAAAACATAAACAAAAATTGACATAACCACAAAAAACAACTTTCACTGACAGCTCGCTCAGTGGCACAGTGTTGTCAGGTAAGTAGATCAAATTAAAAATCTCCCTTCTACCTATGAGCACGCACCCTATAGAGGCAGCCTTGCCGCTTGACCGTTCGACTTAAAGCGCCAGAGAAAAAAAAGTCTATAGATCAAATTCCTTTCTCTCTTTCTTCGTGTACTCAAACAACTAGTTAAATCTTTTTTTTAATCCCTAATTAAACCTAAGGCTAATACACACTTTATGAATCCACTATCTTTTTATCCATTCATAAATAGAATCAGACCCTTCCGACGTTGCCAAATGCTTTCCATAAATGCTTTTCATATTTTGCATGGTAACTGACGTTTGGTAGTCGTTTTTTTCTTACTTTTAGGACTTTAGGTTATGCATTTACAATTTTCATATTTTTTATATTTTTTCTTAAAAATATGAGGAAAAACTGTAATTTTAACTTAATTTTACATGTGATGTTCAGTTTCATTAACTCGTTTTACCAATTTTACCCCACCCAGCACCCCTTTTCACTCCCCGGTCCCGTAAGTTTGTTTACTGATATTTTTTAAAAACGGAATATTTTGGATATGCACCACTTACATTTTATTTAGAAGAGTGTCTTCAATATGTAAGTATCGATAATTTTTAAAAACCCTTATAATAGCAGAAAACCGTATTAAACAATTACCGTTATTACCTAACAAAACCATACAATTTTTATTAAGTAAGGGCCTTTTTAAATTCCAAAATGATAAAAGTTATATAATGCTTCTAGGTAGGTGATTTTCGATGCAAAAATATTGTCAAAACAGTATAATAGAGCAGTGAGGAAAAGTACATATCACACTAGTGTTGCAAAGTAAATATCACCCTAGTGTTGCAAAGTTCTCAATTGTTTTTATATTTTTCTGAACAGACAAACTTTAATTTTTTTTGGTGATTAATTTGTGGTCGTTGGAAAAATAGTGTACAGTAGTCGTGTGAAAATGACTTTCTTACACTCGTGGGTTTGTCGCACTCGGCTAACGCCTCGTGCTACAATATTCCCACTCGTGTGAAATTAGTCATTTTCCACACTTGTAATGTAATATACTATTACTGACATTTTTTTGTGCACATTATACTAGTATATGGCGTAAATAGCATTTTTATCTATTTTTTTAATTTTTAATTGTTTTATTAATACTACGTGGCTTGATCTTGATTTTTGTATATTGACTTGATTTTTAGCTTAGTTAAATTAACCAACTTTATTTTACACAACTTTTTTTAATGATAGCTTTGTTTATAAGATATTACTTTTAACAATAAGGCATATTTTTATTTGATTTGAGTTAATTTGATTTACCACATGTATATTTTTTGTTAAAAAAAATAAGAATTTTTCTGCATGGGCATATGGCTATACCATGGTAATTGGTAAAAAAGAAAGTTTTGCTGTTTTGATGGCCCAAAAAAATAACCTTTAATAGTTTAGCTACATATGCTATATAACAATTAAAATAAGTGTATTAAATTTGGTAAAACGCATTTTTAACATTTACAAAAAAGTTTTTTTTTTAAGTACTCTTTACTACATACATATAATGTTAAGAACCTGAAGCCTTGTTGCAACGCATTTTTATTTTTAAATTACACAAGCCCACAAAATAAAAAAAGTGTTATTTGCTAAGTATCGGACAAAGATTTTCTAACATATTTTTGCCGACTGAACACGAAAGTCAAAACTAGAGGTCAAACTGCAAAAAAACTAATTAACGGGGGCCAAGGGGAACTAGCATTTTTTTAATTAAAAGAGGGTTATGTAGCAACCAGGGCCGTATTAACTGTATGAGGCGCCTATAGGCTAGAATTCCCGGAGCGCCTATTTTGCATGAAAAAAATTTTGAAGAGCAAAAAAAAGGTCATTTCCTCCTTTTCGCGCCTATTTTCTATTTTATTTATTTCAAAACACCTTATTCATATAAAAATTTGTTCTACTCCCCACCCGACGACCTAAACTTTTTTAAACCCCCTGTCTAGCGCCTAATACTCCCCTGTCTGGCGTCTATTTTTTTCATGGCGCCCTAGGCTGTAGCCTAGTCAGCCTAATGGATAATACGGCACTAGTAGCAACTCATTTTAAAGGCCCTTTATTTAACGCCACTTTGATTTTAAAAATCTGCCCAGCCGTTCTAGACTTACAAGCCAATATAATTAAAACCGAACTGTTTGTATAGTATTTAAGACAAATATCAAATGGTTGTAAGTCTGGAACGCCTGGGCTGATTTTTAAAAACAAATGGGCGTTAAATAGTGCATCACAAGGTCTTTAAAATGAGGTGCTACATGACCCTCTATTAATAAGAAAAAATTCTAAAGTCCCCTTGGCCTCCGCAATTCAGTTTTTTGCAGTTGTGTTTTCAATAAATGGATTATTGTTTGACATAACCACAACTTGGGCTATCTTTTTAAGAAAAAAGACTGAATGTACGGAATATTAAAATATGTTTTGAATGGTTTTTTTGTGTTAACCTTGCAGGGTATAACGTAAATATATCAAAAGAGATGAAACAAATCTAAATGCACAATCTTGATTTCGAATTTTAAATAAATTCAGTATTGAAACTAAATCATAGCTGACTTGATTATTTTTAAAGATACAGAGTGTTTTTCAAATTTGGTCAATTTGACTAGACACTCCACTATATTCTATCTAAGTAAAAATTAATTATTCTTTCCTATTTACAATTTTTTTATTTCTAATATGAACCGAAATATAAGTGCCTGGCCAAATTTCCAAAAACACTTTGTATCTCCAAAATGAAACAAGTTAGCCACGATTTACTTTCACCACTGAATTTGTTTTAAAAATCAAAAATGATACTTGTGCAATCAGATTTGTTATATCTCTTTGACTTTCCTATGCCCTGCAAGGTCAACGAAAAAAAGATGCCGCCCTGTACTGGGTGTTTCATTTAAACCAAAAAGTTGCCCGAGACCGAAAAAATTACCATTTTGTTTTTAAACTACACTACTCAAAATAATTATTGCATATGCTCACGATATCTTTCATAAGCTTTAATACAAAAATGCTTTGATTTAAATGGCCAAATCTCTTTTTAATAATTAAGTTTATTATAGGCAATTAAAAGAGAAAATGTTAAGAAAACGTGAAGCTATAACTTTATATTAACCGTTGTTTTAACGGTTAGCAATAAATCTTGCAGGGGTGATAAAAAAAAATTGAAAAAAAATGAATAATTTTTAATCGCCCTATATAATGTGCTGTTAAAAGGGAGAAATCTCATTTTGTTAATAATTTATACCCTTACCGATTTCTGATATTTTATAATCGCAAATTTGACAACTTACACCTTACAACAGCAATCATACAGGGCGATTCAAAATTAATCGAGCATATGCGGTAATTCTTTTGAGTATTGTATTAGAAAATTTCAAAGGAAATGACCTTATTATTTGTTCTAAAATTATTGGGTGGTCAAATGGGTTAAAATATAGATGGCCTTGAAGTATTTAATGTTCTTTAACTTAGTATATTATTTTTTTATTTGTATATATTATTTTTAGAAACATCAATGGGAACCAAACTAGATACCAACATAAAAGAAGGGATTGTTGTACAAAGAATCAGTTTATTTGATGAGTGATCTAATACATTTTAGTTTCTTAAAACCATGGTATCATATTAAATTTATTTTTGAAAATTCTTCAGTTGGAAAAAATGCAAAAAAATTAGTAAATATCTTGCATAATTTCACAGATAATATAATTCAACAAAGATCCGAAAATTTTAAGATATTTGAAGAGCCAAATAATGAAGATGAAGAATTCTATTTAAACAAAAGAAAATACCCGCTGCTTGATGTTTTATTAAATGCTAAATTTAAAGATAACTCCATAGATGAAAAGGGAATTAGGGAAGAAGTAAACACTTTTATGTTTGAGGTATAAACTAAACTCTGTACAAGTTACATACATATGCATAATTTTAGACCGTGATATCGCCTTTTCTGTACAAGGTGGCTCGAATTCGACGCTCATCATTGGGATTTCGGAAACCGTAAGTGATGCAGGATTGGTTAAATGGTGGCAAAGCTGCGCAATTTAATGCTTAATAAAATGCCGTTTTGCGTTTTAAAAATTCGAGTACTTCCGAAGATATTCGAAAAAACCGGAATTTTCAATTTTGGTTTCTATTGTTTCCTGGCTATATTTGTTAAGATAACTCAAAATAAAAACACGTTTTCATGACCACTTTTTCTGCTCTATAATTCAGTGTGATTAAATATTGAATCTGACGTTTCGGCTTCTGGCGACCATCATCAACTTAAGTTTTTTAAATACGGATCTGATATCTTTTTTCAATTTAATTAAATCCTTTCATCACTCTTAAAACACTATATATCGCCACTTTGATATTTGCCGACGTTTCGTACAGACAATTCCATCACCAGAATATTGCATATTTATTTAACCATAATACGGCCCTGAACTACATTTTTAGGTAAAAAGGTAAAAAAAAGAATAAACTTATTACATATTCATAATGTTTTATTGCAACTCATTGATATTTAACAGCGGAAATTACTTTATTAACAGAAACTAACCAGCAGGTACGAATTCAAGGAAGAACTTCATTTAATGTATGGATTGGTATGTGGAGGAACAAAATTATTGGTCCTTTCGTTTACGAAGGGACCTTAACTTTCAAACGATATCTAAATTTGATTAGGAGTGATGTCTTAGACGCCCTAGATAATCAACCTTTGGCAGTATTTCAAGAAATATGGTGGCAGCAAGACGGAGCTCCTGCCCACAATGAAAGGGAAGTAGCTCAATTTCATCACCATATATTTCCTAATAAATGGTTTTGCAAGATGGCCCGCTAGGAGCCCAGATCTTAGTCCCCTAGATTATTTCCTTTGGGGATATCTTAAGAACCGTTTATTTAAAAATGCACCTCACGACCTTTAAGTACTACGACAAAATTTGATAAGGGAAGTCGCTGCCATTCCTGCGAGAACAATTATTAATCGAGCTGTATTAAAAATACAAAGCAAAGCAAGAAAATGCATCGAGGCAAAAGGTTATCTCTTTGAACACTTATAATAGTGATTAAATTATGTTTATTTTTAATAGTGCAATCAAGATAGTATTACAAATTGTTTATGTGAGCTGATTTGTTGTCTACCTTTTTGTATCTTATGTCTAATATTCATAAAATTTTCGGTTAATAAAGTAATTTCCGCTGTTAGATATCAATGAGTTATAATAAAAAAATTACGAATATGTAATAAGTTTATTAACTTTTTTACCTTCCTAACTAAAAATGTAGTTCAGGGCCGTATTATGGTGAAATAAAAATGCAATATTCTGGTGATGGAATTTTCTGTACGAAACGTGGGCAAATATCAAAGTGGCGATATATAGTGTTTTAAGAGTGATGAAAGGATTTAATTAAAATGAAAAAAATATCAGATGCGTATTTAAAAAAATTAAGTTGATGATGGTCGCCAGAAGCCGAAACGTCAGATTCAATATTTAATCACACTGAATTATAGAGCAGAAAAAGTGGCCATAAAAACGTGTTTCTCATTTTGAGTTATCTTAACAAATATAGCCAGGAAACAATAGAAATCAAAATTGAAAATTCCGGTTTTTTTCGAATATCTCCGGAAGTACTCGGAGTTTTTTAAAACGCAAAACGGCATTTTATTGAGCATCAAATTGCGCAACTTTGTCTTCATTTAACCGATCCTGTATCTTTTACGGTTTCCGAAATCCCAATGATGAGCGTCGAATTCGAGCCACCCTGTACAGCTACTGGTTAAGAGGTAATGCTTTAGGTTTACAATTATGTTATATTGCTTTTTAATAAACAGTTGCACAGAAAAAACAATATTACGCGTTGATCTTGGTTTAAAATTTTGCATATGTAACATAGACAGAGTATAGCATATTTTTTGATAAAACAAAAAATATTACACCATATTATTTTACTACTAAAACAAGTATATTTTTGCTTCTAACAACAACACATCATCAACATCTAAGATGTTTGACCATGAAAAACTATGTTTTATTTTTAGGGACATGATACAACTGCAATGAGTCTTACATTTACTTGCATGTTACTAGCCTGTAATAAAAAAGAACAGGTAAAAAACTGAATTAATTATTGAGATAAAAGATGACCATTTAATAATGGTACCCAGTGATGGTCCTAAAAAATTTGTATTCAAAACTAATTTTGCTCACCACTCCCCCTCACAAAAAATTTAAGCTTTACAAGTATATCCTCTATTTGCTTTTTTTGTGAATGTAATCTAGTTTTTGCAATCGTATACACAATTTTATTTAATGCCAGAGGCATCTAAAATTTTTGTCAAAAAAGTGTGGAGTGATTGGCATTAATAACTTAGGTTTTCTAAGGAGGAGACCAAATAGGATAATTTTATTTTCCTACGACCACTTGTGAAAATAGCAAATAGCACACTGGTTTCATGCATAGAAAATACGTTATATCACACTAATTACAAGTGTGGAAAATGACTAATTTCACACGAGTGGAATATTGTAGCACGAGGCGTTAGCCGAGTGCGACAAACCCAACGAGTGTAAGAAAGTCATTTTCACGATCGAGTACCGTACACACTATTTTTTCCTACGACCACAAATTATTCACCAAAAAACAAATAAATTAAAGTTTGTCTGTTCAGAAAAAGACAAAAACAATTGAGAACTTTGGCAACACTAGGGTGATATTTACCTTGCAACACTAGTGTGATATATACTTTTCCTCACTGCTATATTATACTGTTTTGACAATATTTTTACATCGAAAATCACCTACCTAGAAGCATTATATAACTTTTATCATTTTGGAATTTAAAAAGGCCCTCACTTAATAAAATTGTATGGTTTTGTTAGGTAATAACGCTAATAGTTTAATGCTGGTTTTCTGCAATATTATAAGGGGGTCTTTAAAAAAATATCGATACTGTACATATTTTAGTTTACTTTTGTTCGAAACAAAATAATAATCGATTCAATGCATAAATTGTAGCTGTCAATCCAAAAAACTGCTACTGGTTTCGTGTGCATAACCTTCACTGTCACTTGCTGACGCTTCCAGTAGAGGGCGCCACCGTCCTCGGCCGTTACGACAACACGTGCACCCGCTAACCTAAAAGCATCACAGGTTTTTAGGAATCTTCACTCACAGCGCTTAGTTCAGAAAGAAAGATGCTATCAATTTAGCGTGTGAGTTTTTTCCTCGATCCCCAAAGGCACAGAAACGCCCATACAGCTACCTTCAGCTGCCTACCCGGGAGGCTATGTAGCCTCCTAACCAAACGTCAGTTACCATGCAAAATATGGAAAGCATTTGGCAACGTCGGAAGGGTCTGATTCTATTTATGAATGGATAAAAAGAAAGTGGATTCATAAAGTGTGTATTAGCCTTAGGTTTAATTAGGGATTAAAAAAGATTTAACTAGTTGTTTGAGTACACGAAGAAAGAGAGGAAGGAATTTGATCTATAGGCTTTTTTCTCTGGCGCTTTAGGTCGAACGGTCAAGCGGCAAGGCTGCCCCTATAAAGTACGTGCTCAAAGGTAGAAGGAGATTTTTAATTTGATCTACTTCACCTGACAACACTGTGCCAGTCAGTGAAAGTTGTTCTTTGTGGTTATGTCTATTTTTGTTTATGTTTTTATTTTTCTGTAAATTTTAATAAATATAAAATAAGATGATTTTCGCTAATTTGGGCCCCACTGTTTAAGGTAAATAAAAAGTTTTTTACTGTCACTACAATAAATATGTCACTTGCAAAACCAATAGCAGTTTTTAGAATGACATCATAATATGTATCACACCAGTGCTGTAAAGTACTCTGCAAACACTAGTGCTGTAAAGCACTTTGCAACACTAGTGTGATATAACGCATTTTCTATGCATGAAACCAGTGTGCTATTTGCTATTTTCCACAAGTGGTCGTTAAAAACTACTATTGGTTTTGCAAGTGACATATTTATCGTAGTGACAGTAAAAAACTTTTACTTACCTTAAACAGTAGAACCCAAATTAGCGAAAATCATCTTATTAACGTTAAGTTACTACACAGTATAAGCTTTCTTCTAATATTAAAAAGAGTAATAATAAAATTTCCGAAAAATAAAAACATAAACAAAAATAGACATAACCACAAAAAACAACTTTCACTAACTGCTCGCTCAGTGGCAAATGGTGTAGTCCCTTTATGCTCTAGAACCACCCGAAACTGTTCTTGAACTCTCAACTGTCAAAAATACAACAGACTGCAATTAAAAGGAACACTTTGCGTGTCGTTCTGGGCGGTTCTAGACCCTAAAAGGAATACAGCAACTGTTGTCAGGTAAGTAGATCAAATTAAAAATCTCCCTTCTACCTTTGAGCACGCACCTATAGAGGCAGCCTTGCCGCTTGACCGTTCGACCTAAAGCGCCAAAAACTCCTATAGATCAAATTCCTTTCTTTCTGTCTTCGTGTACTCAAACAACTAGTTAAATCTTTTTTTAATCCCTTAATTAAACCTGAGGCTTATACACACTGAATCCACTTTCTTTTATCCATTCATAAATAGAATCAGACCCTTCCGACGTTGCCAAATGCTTTCCATATTTTGCATTTTAGGACTTTAGGTTATGCATTTACACTTTTTATATTTTTTCTCAAAAATTTGAGAAAAAATGTAATTTTACTTAATTTTACATGTGATCTTCAGTTTCATTAACTCGTTTTACCAATTTTACCTCACCCAGCACCCCTTTTACTCTCCGGTCCCGTAAGTTTGTTTACTAATATTTTTTAAAAAACGGAATATTTTGGATATGCGCCACTTACGTTTTCTTTAGAAGAGTGTCTAAAATAAGTATCAATAATTTTTAAGAAACCCTTAAAATAGCAGAAAACCGTATTAAACTATTATCGTTATTACCTTACCAAACCATACAATTTTTATTAAGTGAGGGCCTTTTTAAATTCCAAAATGATAAAAGTTATATAATGCTTCTAGGTAGGTGATTTTCGAGGTAAAAATATTGTCAAAACAGTATAATATAGCATTGAGGAAAAGTACATATCACACTAGTGTTACAAAGTAAAAATCACCCTAGTGTTGCAAAGTTCTCAATTGTTTTTTATTTTTTTCTGTAAAGACAAACTTTATTTTTTTTGTGAATAATTTGTGGTCGTAGGAAAAATAGTGTACAGTACTCGTGTGAAATTGACTTTCCTACACACGTGGGTTTGTCGTACTCGGCTAACGCCTCGTGCTACAATATTCCCACTCGTGTGAAATTACTCATTTTCCACACTTGTAATGTAATATACTATTTACAAATTCCTAAATAAAAATTATCAATATCAAAATGTTGCTCTTTAGACCAAAAACATTTCGTATACAATCTGTCCAAGGATTTGGTTTACAAGAGAACAAATGGATAAAAAAATCATTTTTCGAGAAAAGTTATACTGGATATTTTTTTCTTGTAAAAAATGTGACTTACGAAAAGTAAATGTTAATCTTTGTATACAGGGTGCTCAAAAACTTAAAAACTGTGATTTTTTTAACCTATATATTTAAGTTTTAAGCAAAATGTCATTTGAAAAATGTATTTTAATTGCATTTTAAATTACTTTATTTATTTTAAGCGAATGTCAAAAAGTTCCATGTTACTTGAATTTGGTGTTATCCAAAATTATTTGTTTTAAATTTTTATACTTAAATAGCCTTAAACCTTTTATAATTTGGTTTTGAGACACTTGCTTTCCCCAAATCCATGCACAACACAATTTTCTAGCTGTTAAAAAATGTAATGAGACGTTTTTGGCAAATTATGAAGTTTAATATTGTTTTGTATTATTATGTTTATTAATTACAACTTTATATTAAACATTTTTTTAAAATAAAATTTAACATTTTCTCCTGGTAGAGCATACTTTTTATACAACCAAAAAATTTATATAAGAATGATTTTTTTACTCAAATTATTTTTTATCCATTTGTTCTTTTGTAAACCATATCCGTTAAACGTCTGTATACAGGGTGATCATTTTTAGTTCGGCACTTTTACTTACTTCTTTATTATTGGGAATACGAAGTCGACTAAATTAGTAAAGTTGTAGTATTTTTTCGCCGATTAATGTACTGTCACAAAAAATCATTGGGTTTTCGATTTATTGCAAAAAATATACTTTTTTAAATAGAACACCCTGTATATTATATTACTATTTAAAAGATACATCAAAGAACTTAAAAAATCCATATGTGTTTTATCCCATTTTTAATAATTTCGAAAATATGGCCATCCTCAGGAATTTGATAGTAAACTGGCATTTGTTGAATAAACACCCCGTATATTGCATCACAATGAAATAAATATTTTAATAAGTTTAGTGTCAAAGATAAAATAAACATTGTATCCACTATTTTTTAAATTTGGATGGCAATATTTCCAAAACTATAACAGATAGACATGTCAAAATGCGGTATTTTCTTAAAGCTCTTTAAAAAATCTATTAAATAGTGATGAAAAATACAGGGTTTTCCATTTTTAAAATGCCAGTGTACTATTAAACTCCGAGGATGCCCATATATTTCCCAAACTATTTAAAATTGTATATAACACATAATGACTTTTTAATGCTCTTTATTAGATCTTTCCGAATGGTTATATAATAGATAGGGTGTTCCATTTAAAAAGTATATTTCTTGTAATAAATCTAAAACCTGATGATTATTTTTTTGTTAGCAGCAAGTTAATCAGCGTGAAAACTACTACAACTTTACTAATTTAACTGACTTCGTATTTTCAATAATAAAGAAGTTAGCAATAGTGCCGATTTAAAAATGATCACCCTGTATTTTGTGTGGATCACTAAATCTTACCTCTTCCAGATACAAAAATCCTAGGACTGCACCTGGTAACTGCTTCCATCTGAGTAATAAAAAATAATTACTGTATTTTTGTTTAAGGATGAGAATTTATATAGAAATTATTCAAATATTGGGTACTGATCCAGTTAAAGAACCCACATATGCCGATTTACAAAATATGACTTTTTGGAAAGGTTTTGTATACTACTTTTTACCACAAAACACGTTAACAATGAAAATATTTAAATAAATTTTAAACCAAAAATGTAAAAGCGGCCTATATACATACGTATTTGTACGGCGGATATG
>JACEGR010002706.1:0-121702 GCA_014170235.1 Listronotus bonariensis | reverse complement strand
TTTTTATACGACTGCTTTAGAAAATGGGGTTTTGCACACGCTAAACAAGCTTTGAAAATTGTATTTTGCGCACAATGTGTGCAAGGAAAATATGTTTTTTTGCACACGGTTCTGTCTTTCAATATGATTTATTATGGTTTTTTATTGTTATGTCAAAAATATAGAAAACTCAAAGTAAGCTTTATTCCATAGCAACCGTCATAGTTTTCTTGTTTTGTTGATTAGATACCAATTTAGATACAAAAATTTTGATTTCGCGAAAAATGTCCGATTCTGAAGAAATTCTAAAAAAGCGAGTTTAATCTCGTCAAACCTACTTCCAACAAAGTCAAGAGATCGATATGAAGCCGAGTTACATCGATTTATGAAGTGGAGACAAGCAAATAACGTACAAACGTTTTCCGAAAATGTTATGTTGGTGTACTTTGAAGAGCTGTCGAACAAATACAAGTCTTCAACATTATGGAGCACCTTTTCCATGCTAAAATCAACCCTGAGGGCAAACCAAAATACGGATATTGGGAAATACCAGAAGTTGCAGGCCCTAATAAAAAGAAAATCAGAAAACTATGTGCCAAAGAAGTCCAAAATTTTAGCGAGAATGATTTTTGCCGCTTCCTAAAGAACGCTTCAGACGAGAAATATTTGCTAATCAAGGTAGGCATCACAGTTATTTTATTTATTTTATGGTGTCATTTTTTATAGTGAGAAGGTTTAGTAGGCAGGGGTTACCCAATTCTGTTTTTAAATAGTGCTAGTTTCATAAAGTACTTACTTAAAATGAATAAAACTAAAGACTTATCGGTATTTTTTCTTGTTTCAGGCAGTGGTGGCAGTCGGACTTTCTGGGGCATGCCGAAGAGAAGAATTGTGCTTCCTTAAAAAGAAAATATGACGGATTTTGGCAGCGCAATGTTAATTAAACTAGAGAATACCAAAACGAAGATGCCGAGATCATTTACAGTGTCAGGAAGTCTCTACACCATCTTAAAAAGTATTCTGCCCTTCGACCTCCACTCCTGCAAACAGATCGTTTTTTTCTTAATTATCAAAATGGAAAATGCACTCGCCAAAACATTGGAATTAACAAAATTGGCGGTATGGCAAAAGACATCGCCAAATTTTTGATGTTGGAAACTCCAGAAGCCTATACCGGGCATTGCTTTAGGCGGTCGTCAGCCACAATATTGGTGAATTCTGGATCAGATTTGTTGGCTCTGAAGCGCCATGGTGGATGGAAATCCAGCTCAGTCGCCGAAAGTTATATAGATGACTCGCTTAGTAATAAATGGATGTTTCAGAGAGGATCTCTTCCTCTATGTCGTCTGTTGCGGCACAGCCACAACAGCAATTGAGTAATGAAGTGCCGCAAGAAAACTGCAATATGCCGACGACAGAGAACTGTATAAGCAAGGTGCCAGAAAATGTTGTTCCATCGTTAAAAAGTCGATCAACAATGCGACGATTCCTGCAGAAGTAAACATTACAATTAATATTTTAAAATAGTTATGAAGTTTCCTGTTTGCTAAATTATAGTCTGTAGTTTCTTGTTTTCATTACTTTTGTTTTGCGTTTGTTTTTAAAATAAAAATTTACACAAAAATGTTTTTTTTTATTTGCAGTCGTATAAAAAGTATCGTAAAACTCGTTAGAAAATTCTCTTTGCACACTCGCGATTTGTGGACCTCGACTTCGTCTCGGTCCATCAATTTGTCTCGCCCGTGTGCAAAGAGTCGTTTTCAAACCTTGTTGTTTAATATACTATTCCATATACCATATCAAAAACCGAAACGTCAAACGGCAAAACGGAAACATAAACGTCAATCTATAAATTCGGCTTTTATTTTCTTAAGTGAATATAAAAATGGCTTTAAAATAATGAATCCGCGAACTACCTTTTTGTATTTTAAACTTTATAACATAGTTTCTTATTTAAACTGACATTGGAGTCTGTGTTGTTCGGGTTCAATGATTACAACTGGCTTTTATTCAATCTCATCGCGGCTTGCACGAACGCGACTGCCGGTGGTAATATATTTTTAGTTTTTAATTTGGTTTAATGGTGGTAGAAGGAAATATAATGTCGTGAAATATAACCAAGAAAGTGATAAAGAAAGAATGGTACATACAGTCAGTCAAAAAAGTCTCCATACACTAGTATTTTTAAAGAATGTTTTCATGTGTGCTTCTGTAATTTATGTTTATATTCAAAAATATTAAAGTAAATATCGGCAGTCCTTTTAGGAGTTATAAAAACAAAAGTGAAGTCGTTAAGAACACTTTATTTGAACAATGAAGAATTAAATAGTATTATTAACAAAAATAACGTCAAAAAGTCTCCATACAGTAGTATTTTTATTATAAAATTGTTTAATACTTCAGGTCTAATACTTTGTACAGTTACCATTTACTTTAATAATTGCATTAATCCTTTTGGGAGACTTAATACAAGCTTTCTTGTAACTTTTGGCGGAATTTTTCCCACTCTTGTCTTATTTTGTTTTTGAGATCTTTCCTATTTCTAACTTTGTGTTTTTTACGCGACGCTTTAATTCCTTCCACAGGTGTTCTATTGGGTTAACGTCTGGTTATTGGGGTGGTGTGTGAAGTTGCTGGCGGCTCATCCATTCGTACAGCCTGCAGTGCTTGGGATCGTTATCTTGTTGGAATAAATAACGACCCTCAAGACAAAGCTTTTAACACTTGGGTTTAGATTATTCCTTATAATATTTAAGTAGGCACCTTGGTCGATAATACCAACAATAAAGTCCAAATTGCCTGTCCCATTGGCTAACATAAACCCCCATAGTAAGACATTACCTCCTCTGTGCTTCACTGTAAGACAAAATTTTCAATTTTAAGGCTGTATTTTTTTCCTCCAGACTTTATCCCGCCATCATGATCCAAAAAGGTTATATTTAGTGATTAGCACAATATTTTTGGATCAGACGGCGGGATAAAATCTGGAGAAAAAAATACAGCCTTAAAAATTGAAACTGTTTGTCTAACAGTGAAGTACAGAGGAGGTAATGTCTTACTATGGAGGTGTATGTCGGCCAATGGGACAGGCAATTTGGTCTTTATTGATGGTATTATGGACCAACATGCCTACTTAAATATTATAAGGAATAATCTAAACCCAAGTGTTAAAAGCTTGGTCTTGAGGGTCGTTATTTATTCCAACAAGATAACGATCCCAAGCACACTGCAAAGCTTGTAAGTGAATGGAAGAGCCACAATGTCCGCCAGCAACTTCACACATCACCCCAATCAGCGGACGTTACCCCAATAGAACTTCGTAGAAGGAATTTAAGCGTCGCGTGAGAAAACACCAAGTTAGAAATAAGGAAGATCTTAAAAACAAAATAAGACAAGAGTGGGAGAAAATTCCGCCAGAAGTTACAAGAAAGCTTGTATTAGGACTCCCAAAAAGGATTAATACAATCATTGAAGTAAATGGTAACTGTACAAAGTATTAGACCTGAAATATTAAACAATTTTATAATAAAAATACTACTGTATGGAGACTTTTTGACGTTATTTTTTGTTAATAATACTATTTAATTCTTCATTGTTTAAATAAAGTGTTATAAAAGACTTCAGTTTTGTTTTTATAACTCCCAAAGGGACTGCAAATAATTTACTTATAACATTTTTGATAATAATCATACATTAAGAAGCACACATGAACACATTTTTTAAAAAGACAAGTGTATGGAGACTTTTTTGACTGACTGTATTTTTTAATGAAGCATGTACGAGGTAGGAAAAATATATATGCCAACGGCTTTTGCCTCGACTAAATACCGCTTTCCGTGAGATCAGCAACGTTATCATCAGGTTTATATATGGTCTGCTTGATTAGAAACGTTCGTTGAGCTGTATTTCCTGTTTAAATGGCATTGCCCATACTTAACCCCTATGATCCAGACGTTTTAAATCAATATAATGCATTTTTTGCCCTTAATATTAATTCTTGTTAACAGATAAATCTTATTTATACAGGGTGTCTGCAAAAGGTACGAAAAAAGTGTTACCACAAATTCCTGATGCTAAAAAGTGACGATCTAACCCAATTTACATTAGTCCAAAAGTGATTTCGGCGATATAGATCAGAGTTGGGTCGAATACTGAAATTTGGTATTCGAATACGAATACGAATACCTACAAAAAAAAGTATTCGAATATCGAATATTTTCGAAAACCTACAAAAAAAGCATTTGAATACTCGGTATTCATGAATATCACGATTGGGTATTCATGAATACTGAAGAGCAAAAAAACTCCTGTCTCTTGAAAAAAGCAACTCATTCTTATTTTTCTACGTTTTTCCATAACAAAAATGCTGTGGCGTAACTTGTTTTTGCTTAAAAACTAATCATTTCAAGCATACAAGACGTCTCCCAAATTTTCCAAAAATAACTTTTCTATTTTTTAAACTATTGACTTTACTTTTGGAATACGTGTACATACTATCTACGATCTACCAGATAGTCATGATTTAAACTGACATAATAAAATTTAATATACACATCCCTTTTGTGTAAAATGGAGATAAATACATATTAGTCTAACCCGAGGTCTAAACTTTTTGGAAAAAAAACATTTTTGTAGTGATAAAAAATAAAAAGTTTGTTTTACAAATAAAAAAAAACCTGTTAGTCGATTTGCTTTAGTGAATTTGTTATTAACAACAATTTAAGAATATTATGTGGACAGTGTACACTGTACACGTACATAGTTGCAAAAATGTTGAATACATAGAAAACATAGTTTGCAATGTCACTTTTTATATGTTGTGCTAAGTTACTTGTTGTTTTTTTTTAATAGCAAAACCCTAAAGCCGTTAAAATAATTAATTTAGATATATTTTTGTTTGCAAAAATAAATGTATATCTGTTCAAAATTACTTACCTATTAGGACCATAGAAACAACAGATCAAGATTTAAAAAACAAATTAAATTATTTTTTTTTAAATTTGTAAAACTAACTTCCTAAACTGTTAGTTTCAAATGATGATATTTATGACTTATATTAAATTTAACCCCGTGGTCGTCATAACCAAAAAGTAACGTAATATTTATAAAATAAGCAAATAGTATTCAAATATCAGTATTCGAATACCGGTATTCGAATATCAGTATTATAATATACTATTATTTTATTTTATTTCGGCTCAACCTACCAACCGTATCATTTGCGACATAATATTTTTGGACAGCCTGTATAAAAAAGTAACTCTTTACATTACTACCAAAAAAAATCTAAACATATTGCCTATAGCAATTACACTTTTAAAAGTGTAATGATCATTGTTAAGCAAGTTAAAAAAGAATCTGCAAATTTAAATTTCAATCTTCCAGTTTCAATGCCAATGGGAATGGAAAATATGGTAAAATATGCGCATAATTAAAAAGGAAACTTGCTTTTCTTGGTCACTTAAATATTTGTACCTGAAGTTTCTTTAGACTAGCACTATTCGGAGGTACACTAGAAATAGACACAAAATTTTAAACTAACTGCATTTAAAATAGAAATTTATGTAGCAAGTGCATAAAGTGATAGTTTTTTACGAGTGGGAAGTTTAACAGCACAAGCCGTTAAGCGAGTGAGGCAATCCCATCAGTAAAAAAAAGATACTGTGTGTGTGTTACATACTATACTTTTTCCATAAGCGTATAAAAATTTTCCAAAATACCATTTTATACATGTTTTATTTATCTTAACTTATTAATTTTAATTTTTTCAGCACAGTCATTATATTGCAACAAAAATTGTAGCCTTCTTATTTTTAAGAGACAATTATCCTCTTCATAACTATGCATTTATTATTTAATTTTAAAAAATTGTATGCACTTACTTTTTGTAGAAATTATACCAAAATGATATAAATTTCTTTTCAATTTCTTAGTTATCCAAATTCATTATTGCCATTAGTTTTTAATAATTTCTATTAAATTTATTTGAAAAATGACAAATTTTAAAACCAGTGACACATGAACTAAAAGATGTAATGACGAAATTAAAGGTAACTTGACCGCTTGGTTTAGTTGATGTCGCGTTTATTTTTACGTAGGTACATTGCATAAATTGATTTTTAAGTTTATTGTAGTAGGCAGTGAAACAAAACAATAATTCAAAGTGTGAAAGAAAGCTTTGAAGTAGTAAAAAAGTTACTTTTCTTAACACTTTATGTAGTGTACTAGAATGACGTACTTTAACTTCATGTTAACGATTTAAAAAACAGATTATTGGTCGTGGAAAAGTTTATTTTAAAGGTGTATTCTGGCGTGAAGGCATGAATTTTAGGTAATTTTTATAGTGCCGTTAAAAAGGCAATCATAATTTTTAATTTTAATTTTTTTATGTTTTTTATTAACATTGCGAAAATACATAAAAAAAATGTAAAATTGAAAATTAAAAAATTAGCAACTGCTAAAGTCATGTTCACGATTCCAACCCTCGTAGCAATCTGACAAAAAAGAAGAATATTAATCCAGAATAATTTCGCTATGTCCAAACCTAGTAAAAAGTTGAAAAAACTTTGTTTCACAAAACAGCGGCTGTCTTAAAAAGAAATTGTACCACGTTTCTTGACTTTTTTTTAATAGTAAAAATTAAAATTTGGGGATCCGGCTAGTTCTGGATATAAAAATTCTATAAAAACTCTCAGATAATTTTAAGTAAATCTGTCAAGTAGAACTGGAAAAACTATGGACACCGTTTGGAAAAAGACAGTTTCGAAAAAAACGCGTTTAAAGTTTTGCGTAAAGTTTTTCGCAGTCTAAGTCATGATATTTTAGACATACATTTATTTTATTTGTCATTCCTGCTTCCGAGACCCCAAAAAACTATTTTTACGTTTTTCTCATTTAATCAAACAGTTTTGAGGCGCTGGATGCTCGTATCTCAGAGAGGGGTTGTTCGATTAGTTTTGGCCAAGCCAGTTTGGATGTCGCATCAGCAAAAAATATATAACTCCGAAAATAAGTTAAATGTAAAAAAATCTTTTGTAGCTATGCCTATTTTTAAATGGTTAGATTTTAAAAATATATATAGAAAAATAAAATTAATTCTTTGTTTTTAATTTTTGCACCAAAATAACCCCTAAAATGTTTACTTACGTAATCCTGCAAATTTTAATATAAAACTGTATTTTTAATATTGGTTTATTTTAATAACCAAATGCGATTCTATGTTTCAAATGTTTCACAAATCAATGTAGGTACTGTGCTTTATACAGAGTGAGTTTTTCGATGTGTAGTACAGGGATCTAAGAGAACGCTGCAGTTACAGAAATCGTTGAACAGAAGAAAAAAAAGAAAGTTTCTGTTTTCAAAAAATTATGACTTTTAAGATATTTTAAATCAACCGTTTTTACCAAAAAAATCTTTATATTTAATATAAATGAATTCTACATAAAAATATCTACTTATATTGGTTTTTATATATATATTTTTTTTTATCTTTGGACAAACCACGAAGGCTTAAAGCCTAAATACTAACGTACCGTGGGTGTCTTAAGCGAGGTAAGAGGGAGCTTGTTGACACGGGACTTAAATACTTGAAGATTTGGGGGAAGGAAAGACCTCCGCGGGCAGCAGGTTCCACAATCTAGAAACTCTAGGGATAAAAGAACGAACAAAGTGGGAAGTTCGGGGCCTGTCCAGTTGAACCGTATAGGGATGCATACGCGCGGAACCACGAGTTTCTCTGTTGGGAACCGTAAGTGGAGGAACTATACTGGACAATTCTTCAGAGCAAAAGCCATGCAAGTACCTATAAAAAGCGATAAATCCCCCACAGCCCGACGATGTGCAAGAGAGGGAAGCCTTTCTGTAAGTGAAGGATCATTAATGAGACGAATAGCTCTTCTTTGAATAGAATCAAGAATGCTTAGGGTTGTGGGGGACGCCATGCCTCAGATATGAGAACAATATTCCAAGGGAGGTCGGATTTGGGACACATATAAAGTGTATAAATTAGAAGGGGAAAAATACTTTTGGCTCGAAAGAGAAATCCAAGCTTTTTTGAAGCTGCCGTGGCTATAGATACAATGTGTTTATGCCAGTTAAGGTTACTTTCAAATGTGACTCCCACAAGATTAAAGGTGTCTTTGCTCTGTAAAACTTGGCCGCTCATAAGTAAAGGATGAGTATTTGATGACTCTTTTGCGACAAGGAACATGATTGTGTTTTGGATGCATTAAAATGGACGAGATTTTTAGCGCCCCAATCCAATATTAAATTAAGATCCTGCAAAAGAGATATCTGCATCGCTCTGCGTTTGTTATCCAAGTCAGGTTTTGTTGGAAGTTGCAAGACAACTGAAATACGTGGAGTCAAAAACAGGGAAATCTTTTTAAAATCTTTTGGAGTCATTTTTGTTTTAATAAAGTACCGTTCGCGAAACCGCAAGTCTATCTTTATTATTAACTAATACCTTCAACAAATCCGGACGTTTCCTAAATATTGAATAAAGATCCGTTAGGCACAAAAATACAGTACTAAATCCAGTTCAATAATAGTAATTTTAGACTAATTTTAGGCAAAATAACAATAAACCTACCTATAATAATTCGCAGAACCAATTCCAATTTCACAATCTCATAAAGTTTTATGTAAAGTGTGATATTATATAATTTAAATTTTTTATTAAATACTGTTAAATGTCAAAATTAAATCTTATTTAAGTATGCCGTAAAAAGAAATCAAATCATTCCTAATTAAATTTAAAAAGTTTATCACCGCCAAAAGTTCTCAGATTTTTAATTAAATTTTAATTTAAAGTTTAAGTATTTTAAGTATAGATTTTTAACTTTTAACATCCTAATAATTCGCAAAAAATGCGCTAAGTTGTTTAATATGACTAACAAGTGTTTTTAAAAACATATCAAAAATAAATTTATAGAACGTTAGGGTAGGTCAATCGCTAACATTAAGGGTTTTAATACTCTGTCAAGAACTTGAGACTGTCTTGCATATATAATAATTAAAAGAAAATGATTTTTATTATACCCCTTAAAATTAAAAGAACACCTTGATAAAATACATATTTAATCTAAATAGTTGCAAAAATACTTTTTGGAAAAAGTAACTGGATTTGTTTATAACACATATGGAATATTAAGCTGCACAAGTCGACACAGGAAATTAACTGCTGCTGGTGCCTCAAGTGAAAGGCTAGAAATTTTTCGGTGCAGTATATTAACTAAGTTTTAAATGTAAGCCATGTCCAACAAGGACAGTATTAAAAGGACCCTGTGGAAATCAAATAGGAAATGAGTTTTAGTCAAACTTTTTGAAACCCCTTGATTTAGATAGTTCGCGGACAGTAGATCAAAATTGTCAATGGTTATAAGGTTCTAAAACTCATGAATAATAGTAATAGGGTATTAGCTCCCCAATTTAATATTTAAAAGCCTGCATCTGCCTACCTGCCTGCACTCTTTATCTTTTGTTTTTGGCTTTTAGAAAAGACTAATAAAAAGTTTACAGTATATTAAACGCATAAATTGACATATATTTTTTTATTGTTCCAACCTTAGAATCAATTTCGGTTTAACCAAAAGTACCAGCAACTTTGTTATCTTTAACCAAAGATCCATTTTTTTCTATATTTGTATTTTGCAGACAATACTTTTTAGTGATATATACATACCTAAAAAAATCAAGTACCGCCATTATTTCTGTTTATTTTTTTACATTTAGGCTATGGACAATGCTAAATCTGTCAAAATATTTTAGTTGAATGTGACGTGACTTAATAATGTTACCAAATTTTTAAAATTTTCTAAAGCCGTCTTTTTATAAAATCATTGTATTTAGGATAAAGAACTGGTGCAATGTTATATTTGTATTCAGTTATTTAAGTGTAAAACTAATAAAGCCATTTTCTTTATTTAGTCGTGTGTCTAAAATTAATGTTTAATTTACACAACAAATATGATGCAACAAATGGTTTGAGCTGGTAAAACAAAAGAGCAAGCACGGGAAATGACAACAATAGTCCAACGTGATGTTTGGCGCTTTTGTTTTCGGAGATCATTAAAATAATTTAGGCATTTTATTGTATTATTTAAATAACCATTTTATAAGGTTTATCTTTGTTAACAATAAATAAAATATAATATGACTTTTTTTATTATGTATGGAAACAAACTTGCCGACCATAGGAATTAAAAGCATAGGAAATATTCGAGGTTGGATGTGTTTTGTTGGTGTCGCCGTCCGACGAAAGGTGGAAGGAGTGGGTCGGCTGTAGCCCCTATTCTTGTTCCCCTCAAATCCGTGCACTCATTGCAACGGTGAATTGTAGAAGAGTACATAGCAAATTTGTGGAAGGGATTCCATCCATCAACTTATCGGGCATCTTTGCCAATTAGTAGGGTTAGTTCTGGTAACCATAAAGTTTTTAAATAAAAATGATGACATATCCAAAAATTAAGTATAGTTTAATATAAACAATAAATTTAAGCAATTAACGCCCGTTTTAGTACAGGCTTATGTGCTACTAACACTTTACAATATTCAAATTAGCCTAAGTCAGCGAGATTTTCCGAACCTTCCCTAAATAAGTTTTAAAATGTGAATTTTTAGGTTGTAATGTGAATTTGTTAAACCTTATTTGACTTGTTAAGGTAGGTACTTCAGAGTTTTGACTCCTGCTTAACAAATAGTACTGAAGATAGTTTTAACGAAAGCGCTCTGCTATGGTATTACTAAATAAAATTTAATTTTGCAAAAGATAAAAACTTTTCTGTTTCCCTTCAATTTAACGTGGACACAGCTACAATTATTTTTCTTATTTTATCTTTGACATATTGTAAAAGACATAGGCGTACAATCATGAATTGTTTTGGGAGTCAATTTAAAAAGTAAAGAGAATAAACAACCTCAATAATCCAAATTTAGCACCAATATACCTAAAATAATTTTAACATACTCTGTTTATTATTGGCGTATAAAAGCATTTGCTTTAAAATATTAAAATTTGATAAAGGTTTACAACCCTAAAGGATTTAATTAGGATCTGGGTTTAAAAAGTAGAGTAAAGAAAATGTTTTAGTATTTATAGATTGTGTTTGTTTTTTGTTTACGTTAAAACAAACTAAGAATTTAAAAATAATAATTTATGGCATATTTATCAAGTAAAATTAAAAACTAAACAGACTGAAATTATACATAGGGTGTTCGTGACCTGTCCCATTAAAATAAGAAAAGACGTTCATACAAACATGGGTCCACAATTTTTTGTTCCTTAGATACAGTGTGTTAATCTTTTTAAAATATTGTAAAATTGAAAGAAAAAAAACACAAATTTTAGTATAATTTGTTAGAAAAAAACGTTATTTTTTAAAGTATTTATTGTTGTTATTACACAATTGTCAATAATAATTTTAAAAAACCTAATTTATTTTAATTTTTTTAACTAAACCAATAAACAATAATAATATGCCTGCTGGTATTTTTAAAGTTAAAATTCTGGCTTATAATTATTATATCTAAATAATTTTTAACACAAAAATAGGAACCTACATGGTTTATCATTATTAGCTGTTGTTTGTCTTTAGCATTCATTTTTCAAGTTTATGCGTATTCGGATTTACATTGCATAGTTGGTAGGCCCCTACGTAATTCTTAAATTAAAAACTGAATAATAATTATCAGGTTTAGAAAATATCTCATTTAAATTTAATTGCTTTATATATTTCAAGCCCTATAAAACCATCTAAAACGGAATATAATAAAAAAGGCATTGCAAAAAAAAACATAAAGCTAAACAATTTACTGTTTTATTTTAATTTTCCTTTTAGTTCGGTCTTATTATAAATTCATAGCCACACCCCAATATATTTTGTCATACGATTTGTAGTAGCAGAACGAAAAATTTTGTTCTGGAAAATGCATGGTCTTTTTATTCCTGTTTTTAGTTTTTGTGTTAGGTAAAGCAATGCTTTCAGCTTGTTAACAGTTACGCTACGTTAGTCATTGTTTTGAACAGAATACGAAAAAAGTTGAGTTGTGCATTTAACAGATATACATTTAACACTGAGTTGGAAAACTAAGCGAACCCTATTAATATTATTTTTTTAAATAAAGATTTTTTTAAAATGTAATATAAGATTACAGTATATTATCCAAATCATGAAAGAAGACGCTAACGTCACAATTTTAATGTATAGTAAAGAGAAGCGACAACAACAAATAAAACAATATAAACAAAATAAAATATGTTGGGACATTCTCAATTTTCTTGTCAAAACAATCAGTATTGCTAATTTGCATGTATCCAATAAAGATAGATGATTCTTTCATGTTTATTCTTGATACATTGGTAAAAGTAGTGCTGAGACATCCACGCAAAATCGATATTGACCATCCATGTTACCAAATGCAATTAAAAACTTATGGTCAAATTGGTTTTTATTTTACTTGTAGTTGAGACAGTTTAGTTTTTATACGCTGTATTAATAATAAAACATCGACCTTTAAAAATTTGGATAAATGTTAAATATAAATAAATTTTTGACGTTTGTGGTAGAGTTGTTTTCTAAAAATCGTTTGGTTTTCTGATTTTTAAATTAATTTTTACATTAAAATTTAAACTGTTTATCGAAACGAAATACCTTTGTTCACATACTTAAGACAATGAGTAAATGATTCCTCAAAATAGATGCCTGTTTTTAAACTTTTAAATTCAAGTTTATAAGTGCTTGCTATAAAAGGCAAAACCCTTAAAGCTCAATCACAAGGTTTGGTGCTATACTTATTAAATTATTTAAACGGAAAAAGAAAAATGAAGAAAAATTAGGGTGATCATAAATAAAAGTAACACTTACAAAAATGGTACACAAATTGTGACAAAATAGATAAAGCAGATTTGGTCAAAAAACTATTATTTAAATAAGTTACCCCACATTATCAAAGAGCAAAAGATCTAGGTGTATTTCAACGAATAAGATAAAGTTTTTGTGAGGTTTGACCCTGAAATCATAAAAAAAAATTGGACGATTGACCAAAGGAAAGACTTTCTATACTTATGCCTCAAAGTAAAAACTGTATACGCTTTTTAAAGCAAAAAATTGTGTACTAAATGTCTTTAAAAATGTTATTTTAAGGGTTTGTTTTTTTTTAATAGCGATGTTTTTATTTTATTTTGTAATAATTTATGTTAAGTTTATAGGAATAAATGTTACTTTTACATAATTATACATGTGTACAATATTTTTTTTTTCATATAAAATGTGTTTTTATGACCAAATGAAACCTGTTTTTTTTTATTTTTGCAAATACTAACTATTTGTAACATTTTTTAGTAATAGTATAAATAAAAAAAGTATTTACTTACCGGGTTAGTCGTTAAACAAAAAAACAACACAATTTTAATTTTGAATATTCGTGATATATTGCGCAGCGTCCGAGAGGTGTTACGTTGCGATTGCGTTACAAAAAGTGCTCGTGAGTGGTTAAAGTTGATACGTCAGTACAAAGCTTAAACACATCGCTTTCTGAGATTTTCATAGTGATTAAATTCATTTTTAAAAAATTATTTGTCTGTTATTGTGGAGCCAATAACCGTTTATCGTCACAACTTCCTTAATTCTGTATAATTTTGGAAAAAACGTACTGATCTAACAGTATTTACACTTCTACCAAAAAAAGAATTATCTTTTTGTCTTTAATAATTAGTGTCCCATCCTAAATGGACAACTGTCATGCGGGCGGTCATTACATTGTGACTTAATGGCGACATTCGTCCATTGGATTAGTTCAGTAGAATTCATGGTATGACGTGATCGTCTTTCGTGATTTAGATAGTAAGTATAGTATTCATAATACAAACAATAAAATTGTCTTACTCATAACCTTAAATACAATGCATGTAATTTTGAAAAAGTAAATAGACAGTTTTTTAAAAAAATTTATTAATAAAATAAAATTTAACAATTTATTGTGTTTTAGTAATATTAAGGTATTACTCTAAGATCTAAACAGTAGGCGAGAATTCTATACCATCTGTTTACTGAATAAAAACTGTTTTGTGTTGAATATAGTATTAAAGTGTAAAAGTTATCCCATAGATAGCTTCCAAAAATTATGGTTAAGCATAATTATATAAAAAAATAAATCTTTCTTGCTTTAATTTCTAGTTTTTAATTTTTTTATTTTACGTGACGTGACTTTTTTCCTAATTCTGTAAATAAAGCCGTAAAGCAATTTTTTGAAATCTTAACTAAAAAAAAAAATTACGAATATATTATAAAAACATATAGAGTTAGCCATTTAAGTTTGATAAAGTATTATTTTAAATATTCTGAAAATATTGAAAATTTGACATTGGCTGTTAAAAAAACTTAATTTTCTTTCTTCAGATTAACAAAAGTAAAGCTAATTTTTATTTATGCCTTAAACAAATATAATTTAGTTTATTTCATTTATGTAGAATACTGAAAGTGTAATATTTTTAATTTGTTTGAAAAATAATAAAGAAAATGTTAGCTCTATTTCTTTAAAAATATATTTATATTTATTGTTATATTTATATTCTAATTACTTCTTTTCCTTTAGGTTTCATAAATGTTTTATAATGTAGCCCCACTTTGTCATTGTACTTTTTTTACTTAAATTAACATACCGCTACTTTTATAAAATTATTCAAAATTAGTTCTTAAGTGTTAGGTTGTTAGGTGTATAAGTCTAACCTAAAACACTTACCTGCTGATGTTTTAAATTGTAGTACTTTGTGCCGTCAGGATTATTAATTAGACACTAAAATAAAAATAAAACTTGATTAATTTTTTATTACCTAAAAAGTAAATAAAGTTTCTGCAACAGTTTGTAAAACTCTGACAAGGTCTAGGGGGTAAATTTAAACCATTTAGCTCACATTTATTACAGTATATCATAAGGGTAATGTCTAATTAAAAAAAAACATGTTTTATAGCGTTGCTTTAATAAAGTTAATTTCAAATTAGTCTGTACTAGAAGTTTTGGTAAAACTCTTCTTTTTCTTTTATCCTAACAAAAAAGTAAAAACAACAAAGTTTCTTAGGTGTTTTGGGGCAATTTACCACCTAATAAAGAACAAACTCGTAAATATTTCTTTAACCAAAGTATATGAGCTTTCACAGAAAAAGAGATGGAGCAACATATTACTAAGTTTACTTCTTTTATAAACTAACTGGGATAGTGGAAATAATAATAGAGCATAGTTGTTATAAATAAAGCTAAAGTAAAATTATTTACTTCATTTTGAACAAAAAGATAAAAAGTAAGTTTGGTAAAAGCATTAGACAAGTAATTTATCTGCCATCTGGTATATTCAACAACTTTCGTTCAAAGAAAAACTTTGTGGTAGTAAAATATTTAAATTAATAAACAATAAATAACATTTTATGCAAATAGAAAAAACTGGTTTATACAGATTTTTAAAGTCCTTTAAATCATTGTTTATTTTTTTTTGACGAACAATCGTGTATTTTAATTTATTAGTTATTAAAAGCTAAATTATTTAGTTATTTTTGTTGTTTCTTTTTGATTTGGATACAATTTATTTTATATTTTTATTTTTCTTAATTTAAAACCCATTTTTGTTCTTAACTTTAATTATTGTTGGTATGCTACTAAGAAAATTGTTTTTTAGGCAACAAAGTTAATTTACTTTTTATTATAATAATAATATCTATAAATTTCACTATATTTTTATTTCACTATGGTAAAACAAGAAGCAATAATATTTTCTAACTAGAGTTTAGCAGGAATATCATGATTTGTTAAATTAAATATTGTTGGGTATTAAATAATAAGCTTTATTAAAAATAGGTTTAAAAAAATATAAAACTTTTTAAAATGGAAAAATGATTGCTTTTGCTACAAAAGCAATCATATCAAAGTTTTATGGGGAAACAAAACTTTAAAATTCGATTTCATTATGGGAACTAGGACTTTATTGCAACAAATTTAAAGACAATTTAAGGTTTTAAAAAACACCCTGAAACTTATTTTTTTAATGCGCCCGCAAGCCAATAAGTTGTATTAGAATATTTAAGAATAAAAAATCTTTTAAAACCCCTTACGATTTAGAGTAATACGATATACCGATACTACTTTTTAGAATAACATTATACATCGATTACTATTATATAAGCAAAGTAAATGCATGTCTACCAGCATATAACACTATTTCTAGTATTTCTAGTAAAGTTGAAAAAAATACAAAAACGTAATTTTTTTTATACCTTTTATTTGATTACTTGCGCATATCGTTTTAAGTCTTAAAAATAAAATGTTTTAAAAAAGTAATATTATAACAAATTCAGCATGAATTGTCAATTGATGATCTTAACACCTAACACGTTCCTTAGAAAGCGCTGCTCGTTTATAAGGTTCAAATGACATACCTAAATAATTATTAGGTAATCAATCCTTACACACAACTTAAAATCTATTGATTTGTTTAATTTCTTTTAATAAAAAATCAAACTAATATACTCAATTAAATTTTACATTGGCTGTGTGGGTTTATATGGGAATGCAAAATGCACAAAAAATGGTAAAAAGAGGAACCTTTATTGGTAAAACGTTGACGATCGACGAATTATACTGTTTTTGCGCGATAGAAATATAGTAGCAAAACAAGTAGATTATAGGAGTAGGAACTAATTAGATTATTGGCAGATATGCGCATCGCATACGCATTATATTTGCATAAACAATTTTTATTTTGAAATTTATTTGTGTGATGTTGTTGTGTAGTTGTCTCTCGATGTAACAAATATTGCATACTTTCTTTGTATTATTAGTGCATTTACCTGCCAAGAAAAATTATATAAAAAAATATCTAAATAAAGTAAAACCCTAACTTCATCAACTTGTCCCTAAACATTTAAGTTTATTAACGTTTGAAGAAGGTTTGAAGTTCCCCAACCCAAAGAAAAGTCTCCGGCCGCGCCTAATCGCTAAGCTTGTTAAATGGCATCGATCATTTAAAACCTTTATTAGTAATTACTGTGAACACCCAGTATATCGGTCGCATGTAGAATTTTGTATTATGTATTTAATTATGTTGGTATTAAAAACAACACATATTAAATTAAAACAAATACCACAGTATGAAATAATTTAAACGTTTACATCTGCAAGTTAAACAATTTTTAGGTAATAAAAGGTTTAAGAGTGTTTAAAACGACTGAGCTCAAGTTTGTATATATACACAAATTGATCCCAGAAAAAGAAAGGATAAACGAGGGTAGAAAATTATGAGAAATTTTGAGTGACGTTAAGTAAAAGAGCGAAAGTCCTGGTTAAATCGATAAAATTAAATTAGGTTAGTTTCGATATTTTATGTGCCAAAACCTAAAATAGTTTCTGTAGTTAATTGTAAAGGCTTAGGAACATTTTTAAATTTCACAATCTTTATGTTTGTAAAGAAGATAAAATGGTTCTGTAGAAAATGTTTATGTCAAAATACTTTGTTTAACAGCTAATAGTTAAATTACAATTTGTAATTATTTCTTTTAGTTTATAGTCATACGAATCATAACAAATAAACAGAACTTTAAATAAACAAACCTTCTTTTTGCAATTTAAGTATTTAACATTTTTTTAAATAATGTGGCTAACCGTACAGAATTTAGCTGTATTAATATTTTTCTTTTAAAAAAGTCAAATGAGTAAGGACTATTTATCTCATTTCAGTTTTAACATTCCTAAAGGTATTTACTCTTTAAGACTTTATTCAAGATAAATAGATTTATTTAGTTTCCAAGTTTGTAAAAAGTTAACCGAGAATATTGTACTTAAATTTAATTATTATTAAATTATTATTAATTATTTGAAAAAGTTTTTTGGTATGAATATAAAACCTTATTTAAATGACGTATTTAAATATGTTCTGTTTATAATCCGTTATCGCATAAACAGTGAGCACCAAAGTATCCATACATCATTTTAAGCACCATTTACTTTGTACGCTTTTTTGTATTATAATGGGCAAAACAATTTAAATTAAAAAAAAACATATTTAAGTTTATTTTAAAAGCTTTATCAAGGTTTTTTTTAATATTTTCTTACTTGGGCAATTATATTAGAAAAATTACATGCACAGTAAATGCGCATGAAAACTTCTTGTGCTGACTTGTATATTATTTTAAGTAATTATTCCTTACTGGGGTGCCCAAAAATATTTTGGAAGTAAGTTTATTTTCAAAACTTAAAACACTTTTACTTTATATCAATTTTAAAGGGATCTTCAAAATAAATTACACTTCTATATTACCACCATTTCCACTACACCTTATAATAATAATTTCTTTTATGTATTGGACGTTTTGTTTTCTAGAAACCATTATAAACTTTAATTTTTAAATACAATTCTGAAATTCTAATATGAAAATTAAAATGCTTTTTAATACAAATCTAGAAATATTTCATTTATTTAAGGTGTATTTTTATTTTTAATATCAACCTGTATTTTTAATAATCTGACAAATACATTAGGATCTACCTATACTATTTAAAATTAATACATTAGTTTTAATAAAAGTGCTTAGCCTAATAATAACCATTAACATCACTTACTTGTAATTTTTTATTTGGTTTGGATATTCTAAATAAAACTTTACAAGGTAAATTTGAAATTCACATTAGGGTTTATAATCGTGATACAGCCCTTTATTTCTGGGGATTGCGGTAAAATAGTTAGCCTAACATTTTAAAATAATACATCATTTTGAGTTAAAACCCCAAACTAAACAATTAACACCATTATCAAATAGGCTTATAATTTACCAAAACAATATCAATTTTCTAAGAAATTTGATTTTTTTTTGCTGCAAGCAAAGCTTGTTTATCATAATAAATTAGCCCTCCTAATGTCATTAATAACATTGTTAAATTAAAATAAAATTTGGTAATACTTTGTATCTTGAGAATGAAGACTTTTCGAAACCCATGTTTATACAAACTTTTTTTCATTTTAAATAGTAGAATCTGTCCTTTAATTTTCTTAACAACATATTGTAACACCTTGTATATATATTTTTTTTAACATTGACTGATAAAATCAATAATTTGGTTATAACCATGTAAGAACTATAAAGGTTGCCATGCATTTGCCATAAAATATATATTTTAAAATGCTCCATTCAGACTCTTTCTTATCTTGTAAAAACTGTCTATGCTCCGCGGTTTTGAAATCATGTTTTTAATATAAATAAATTTTCTTAATATATCCTGCAACTTTTACGACCAAAACACACACTCGCTTTGTGCTATAATATCTAATAAAATATTTATTCTACAGAATATACATCCAATACTTGGGTTGTAAAATTTCTCGGCTTAAAGGACAATGTCATATGTAAAATAAAATATGTGGTGTGCCAAGCATTTCTTTCACATTTTTTTTAATATCACGAGGTTATATCTATGTTAGTTTATAAGTGTAGAAATAAAGGAAAATAAATTTCTATTTTAAAAAATAATTTACAATACGTTTGTTCTTTTAGCTTATCAAAATGTAAGTGTTTTAAAAGTATTTTTAGCGTATTATAATTACTTATTATTTTTAATTTCCTTTTTCGTAATTTAAGGATAATAAGTAATTTTAGGATTGTAAGTATAATTTTTATTACTGTAAAGAAGTAATTATTGTACTTAATCTACTTAATACTTTTACAATATCATATTTAAAAGTATGTTGTTTGGTTATAAAGCTGTTTATTAATTAAATCAGGGGTTTGTCTTGTATACAGGGTGATCATTATTAAGTCGGCAAGTTGTAGTAATTTTTTTTACTGATTAACGAGCTGCCAACCAAAAAAAACAATTGAACATCGGGTTTTTGACTTTTTACAAATTTTTTTTTTTTAATAGGACACCCTGTATATTACATCACCATTCGAAAGATCTATCAAAAAGCTTTAAAAATATTCACCTATGATGTATCTAATTTTTATTAGTTTCGGAAATATGGCCTTTTTCGGGAATTTAATAGTAGACCGGCATTTTCTAAATAAAACACTCTGTATATTACATCATCATTAATTAGATATTTTAAAGAGCTTTAAGAAAATATGACACTTATTATGTCTATCTTTTATAGGCCAATATATGGCCATCCAAATCTAAAAGATAGTAGTTATAGTGTCTATTTTACGACAATAAACTTAGTGCTTATAGCTTAGAGCTGAAGATATAATGGAAGTTTAACATAATTTTCAGATTTAAATGGCAATATTTTTAAACTATGAGAGTCTAGATCAGATCAAATGTAATATTTTCTTAAAGCTCTTTAAAATATTTATTTAATTGTAATGTAATATACAGGGTGTTTTATCTAAAAACTGCAGGTTTACCATTAAATTCCCGATAATGGCCATATTTCCGATAATATTAAAATTTGGATATATTACATGTGGACTATTTTTAAAGCTTTTTATTGGGTATTTTAAATGGTATTAAAATATACAGGGTGATCCATTTAAAAAAAGTACATTTTTTGTAATACATCGAAAATCTGATGATCAATTGTTTTTTAGTTGGCAGCACGTTTATCCGCGGAAAAAGTACTACAACTTTACTTTAAACGACTTCGTATCTCCAATCATATGGAAGTTAGTAATAATGACGACTTAAAAATAATCATCCTGTACTGTGTGCTTTTGCCACCGATATAGATAGTTTCTTCTAATATATGGCTTAATATTTTTGGTAGTGGCACTAAAAACATATGAGATCTATAAGAATAAATAAACATGAGAAGAAGAAACATAAACATACATAAAACTGGTTTTTAATAGCGAAATTAAACTGCATGAGTTGCCAAAACTAAATGGAGCAGTGCGGATAGCATATTGAAATCGGACGTTCTTAAGCTCAACTTAGAAAATAACGGATTGACCGATATAATGTATACTTCTTGGTGAAAAATATATTTTTTTATTTTCATTTGGCCAGAACTAACGTAAGTACTGGCTGTTTCTGAATAACGTAAGCATTAAACAAAAATAATCGCTATTTCAATTTTTTCTTTATTTTACGCTAGGAAACATTATTTGATTTAAATATCTGTTATAGCATCACTGTAAAATTTCGGAAAGCCATATGAGTAGCCAAAATTTGCTGGATATTAGTTTATTTAATAATTTACCCGTTTATTGTTGGTAAAACTGACAGTAAAGCCAAGGTTGACTCAAAACGCCATTGGCACTGCAAATTCACAAAGGGTTACCATTGTTGTTGTTGACGTTTGCTGACTTGGTAAATCACCATTGTAATGTTTTGGAAAAATATTAAATTATTTTTCTAATTCCAGGGTATATACTGTAATTTACAAACATTTACAAACTTTTATAAAGAAAACACACAACTGGTTAACTAGGCGTTTTTAATTTTATTTTTTTACTAACCAAAATGTATTTTGTATTTATATGATTAAATAAACATTTAGCCTGTAAACAAATAATTTATATTAATTGCCAAAATAATTGGTTAATTAATTTATTTACAATATAAATTTTCTGTTTAAAACACAACCTATTATAATGTAACTAACATTGTAAATAGCAAAATAATAGCACAAAGTAAGCATTTTGTAACAGCACGCATATTTTAAAATAAATTTAAATCTAAATAATAATTTTTGTGCATTGTGAATCACAGGTATTTAATTAGATATTTTTAATTTGAAAATGAGAATATTAACTTTGAATTATAAAGGTTACCCTATTATTTTATTTAATTTCATGATCCTAAAGGTTTTCACACACAGGTTTACTTTTGTGGCGCGATTTTAAAATTAACGGTATGTTCACACAAGCAATAAAAATCTTTTAAAAATGGCTCCATAAATAACTTGCACATGTGTTAAAAAACGTTTTAAAGTTGCAACACTCTTAACACACAGTTCTCTACTTTTATTATAAAACATAGGCTTTTTACTTGTAATAAATTAAATTAGCTGATAAACATTTCCTAAAGTTATCACTTGAAAACGGATGAAGATGGATACCATTCGAAACGTCGTGTATTAGTTAGAAATAAAGATGATATAGTTAAAAAAGTAGTAGTAATATTTACCCTGAAAATAGTTTTTCATATTAAACTAAATTCCAGATATTTATTGGTTATAAAGTTTTTGAGTAAACCTAAATACATCTATATTAATTTTTCTTAAACTTGTGCGGACCTTAAAATTATAATTTTTATATAGAATTGTGAACTGCGCATGAGCCTATTAATTATTTTTATTTTATTTCGTGTACAAATGGAACAAGACAATTTCACAAGATAAATATTATATATATATATATATATATATATATATATATATATTATATATATATATATATATATATATATATATATATATATATATATATTAAAGCAAAAGGAAAAATTCCCTACTGTCTTGGTGTAATAATACAAAATATTTTACTCCCTTTAAAGACAGTATAGAAAGAAAACGTCCTGCTTTTCTATGCTATCACCACGACTCTCTCCCAGACCAGTTTCGCCTGCCTTACAGGAACTACAGGACGTTTTCTTTTAACTAACTAGACTATACATATATATCATATATATTTATATATATATATATATATATATATATATATATATATATATATATATATACTACATCATATTGCAAAGTATTTAGCTATTTTCTATGTTTTTAATAGAGCATATAAATAAATATTGGGTACCCTATTAATCAATAAGAATAGAAAAGGGAAAACAAACAGTTGCTATATCGCCACCCAATTAAAAAATAGCACAATTGTGAATACGATCAATTAGGCATGTTATATTTTAATTTTATTTTTGTTTAGAAACTAGAGTTTGGTAAAAAATATGGGTTTAAATTTAGTATATACTACTGTGATCAAAAAGTAGTTATAAAATGAAAATTCTTTATTTATTCTTTTAAATTAATTTTATCCCCTTTAAAGTAACCCTTGTTCGATAAAACGCACGTTTTCTAACGTTTTTTTAGTATTTAAATTAAACAGTCGAATAGTCTTTTTCCGATATAGCCTTTAAGACCTTCTTCTCGATGCGGTTTTTTCTCATGAATCGTGTCAAAACGGCGACCCCCATTGGGATTTTAAGTTTTTGAATAGCCAGAAGTCGCACGGAGCCAAATGGGGCGAATACAGTGGTTGCGGAACGATACGATTCGGCAAAAAAGTCGCGACATCGGCGGGGTCTCTAATTGTTAATCGAGGATTTTTAGGAACCAAATTTTTATTTTTTCTTGGCGTCTTTCTCGTCGGTAGACGTTGTTGGTCATCCAGAGCGCGGTTTATCTCCCACACCTTCTCGTCCCACTTTAAACTCATTGTACCACTTATAAACATTTTTTTTGTGCCATAGTTGGATCACCGAAGGCTTTCCGGAACATTTTGTTATCTTGTCAGCTCAAGATTATTCGTTCCGCAAACAAAATTTGACGCAAGTTCTTTGCTTAACAAAATCACCCTTGCAAAAATCAATAAAACAAAATTTACTTTTGGTTGTTTACAAAAACACATGTAACTCAAAGATATTTAAACCCTTAGACAAACAGTTGCTTGGTAAGTATTATTGACAATCTCACCAACCTAGGAATAAAACATTTACCCGCCTTCCTAATGTCCTAGAATTTAAAATAACAATTTCACCCTACGTTTTGATTACAGTATTAGGTACAGGGTTTTCAATAATATTTTACCACTTAATTTTAACTATAACCAAGGAATATGGAGAAAAATATCTTGTATAAAGTTTTATACTTTCTTTATTTATTATCTTTTGAGTATAAAAAATAAACACATGAAGATTAAAATAAAGAAAATTAAAGTAACTTTCTTAAATGGTACACCACGTATATTATGTCACCATTATAAGGTCTTTTACAAAGCCTAACAAAATACCATATTTATTATATTAATCATTAAAAAATTTAAAAATATGACCTTTTAATTTGCAAAATAGTAGATATAATTTCCAATATCCCTACCAACGCAACGGCACTAAGCTAAGACTGTAGATGTAATAGAAATTATTTATCCACAATTAAATGGCCATATTTCCGAAACTATTAAAGATATACATATTAAATGTGGTATATTGGTAAAGCATTTTAAAAGATCTTTTAATTGATGACATAATATACAGGGTGTCCCATTTAAAAAAGTTTACCTCTTCATTTTTCTTACGTTTTCAATGTTCAGTTGTGTATTTTTTATGCTCAAAAGATAATATATAAAAAAGTAAAGAACTTTTATACAGGATGTTTTTTTCTATCGCTTTTGGTTGTAGTTAAAAGTGGGTGGAAAAATATAAATGAAAACCCTTACACATAGGACACTCACTTCCAATGTAATATTTTTGTACGTGGTTTAATATTTTACAAATTGTAGCCAGTGCAGCTTTCAACTGCACGCAGCACAATGTTTTGAGATTTTGTGCTATATGAGCATTACCCATTTTCGTTGGACACATGACGTGATATCCCGAAAAGCGTTTCCATTGTGCCAATTTTCGGAGTAAAGTTTGATTATCTCTTCTCTTTTCTATTATATATTTTTTATTTGCTTAGCAGCCGGTTAAGCACACAACAACACGCAACTAAACATCATTTTACCGAAGGTTATTAAAAGGTAGTATTTATTTAGGATGAGACCTTGTTGTGGGCGAAAATACTAACACCACCAACATTTGTATACAGGGTAATCATTTTTAAGTCGGCACTATTGCTAACTTCCTTAATATTGGAGATACAAAGTCGGTTAAATTAGCAAAGTAGTTAAAAAATTTCCGCTGATTAACGTGCTGCCAACAGAAAAACAATTGATTATCGCGGTTTTGAGTCGTTTCAAAATTATACTTTTTAAATATAACACCCTGTTTATTATATCACCATTCATAAGATCTATCAAAGAGCATTAAAAGAGTCCAGATGTGTTATATCCAAGTTTTAATAGTTTCGGCAATATGGGCATTCTCGGGGATGAAAATGAAAAATTTAACATAATTTTCAGATTTGGATGGCCATAATTCAAAAACTATAAGAGATAGACATATCAAATGTAGTATTTTCTTAAAGCTCTCTAAAATATGTATTTAATGGCGATGCAATATACAGGGTATTTATTTAAAAATGCCATTTTACCATAAAATATCTAAAGATGGCCACATTTCAGAAACTAATAAAAATTGGATTTAAAAGTAAAACAATCTATTTTAGTTAGGTAATTTTTTAAGATAGAAGACATATACAGAGTATTCAGTCACTCTACCGCAAAACTTTAGCAAATAATTCTACGACAAAAATTAAAAAGAAAACTTTATATGAACATATGTCCTAAACGTCTTCGTGTTTGAAATACGTGTGTAAGAACCAAAATTATTATATATTTTTAAATTCCGGAGATGTCTTTTATGCATTAATTGACATGTTTTAACAAACGAAAAAAAATCACCATGATAAGTGGTTAAGGGTAAATATTTTAAGAAAACTGGTACGCCACTGCCTCTTCTGAGAACAAAATATTTGTGTTAATTGTATATTAAATTTAAAACAAATTTAATTTTCTAATTTTTATTGCGTAAATAGATACAAATAAAGTCCTGGCATGGTTATATCGTCGTGTGAAGGCCTGGTGTGTAAGCGCTTGGGCGCAAAACGACGTGAGGTGGGATCGAATCCTGCTGCGGCCAAATACTTTTATAGGTTTGGTCAGAAATTGAGTGGTTAGCTCAACAACAGACAGACAAAGTGCAAAATGAATCGACGCTAATAGCTAGCAAGGACTAAGCTGCCGAAACACAATTTGCCGTGTCCTGCGCAACCGTAGACATGCGGACCCCACTTAGTTTGTGGGTTCGATAGTCTCCTTGGGTGGGAAAGTGTTAAGTTGTCGCACAAAGGACCGTGGTTCGAAACTCACGTTAAGCTGTAAGGTCTGGCTGACATTACCCAGACGTAAAATGACAGGGCGCACAATAAGCTGAGCGACTTCAGTGAATGGGTTATCCTGGCCGTATTCTATGGTCTATGGTCATATCACTGTTTAATTCTACAGAATTTAGTATAGGGTACACATGTTAAAAGTACGACTCGTCAGTAAGCTTGCTGCACCAATCATTATATAAAATAAAAGTTGCGACAGTGATGTACTGACTAATTTTTCTTGAAAAGAAATTATATAAAATTAATTACTGTAGAGTTAGACATATGAAGATGCCAAAAAAATGGGTATTTATTTTTGCAAAAACCGTACATCAAAAAAAAAAAGGAAAAATCAAATTTGTTTTAAATTAATTAAGTATTAAAAAACATATTTTAATTTCAAGATAAAACAGTTGCGTACCATTTTTTTTCTAAAAAGCATACACCCTTTAGCCCTCATGGTTGTATTAGGATTGTTTTTATTTTTTATTGTAAAATAAAATTTGAATATAACTGATGATTTAATAATGATGTCTAAAAACTATGGTAAACTAGCTAAAAACATTGATTTCTTTAGATCTTCTTGGGCACCAATATCTCCGAAAAGATAACCTATGCAAAGAAAAATTTTAAGTCATTGCAAACAGTTTGGATTTAAAAAAATGTAGTACATTCTTAACAAAAATACAAATAATGATGCTAGATTGTAATATTATTAAGTATACAAATCTATTTCACTATTTACGAAATAGTCATAAATACTCTTAAAGTTCTTTATAAAGAGTTTACAGTATCATTATTAAAATTTGTCGGTAAAGTAACTTAACACCCTGTATAACTTGTTCAAAATATTTTTTTGTCACAATTTATTGTTTTATGATATACATGTTTTACTAAATTATATATCTTAGTAAAACATTTTTTATAAATAAACTATTTGTTTTTAAATTCCAATACCTTACTTTATTTACAAACTTAAACGTTGATTTTAATTCTTTGAAATCGCACTGTCTGATAGACCAAAAGTAATTAGACACTGTGATATTACTCAGTCATTTAATTTAAGTGAGGTTCATTTAAATAAACTGTTAGCTGATTAGCACACCATTACTAGTATGCCTAATGGCTTGAAGCAAACAAGGGTGTACATTTCTCGGAACAACCCTTAGTCACCCATTAGTTTGTCTTTAACAATATTGCGGGCACTTTACTCGTCAGCGACAACCTGTTAGTTTTTGTTTTGTAAAGTTAAGTGTCTTGTTAAATAGTTTAACATTAATTACAGCTTCTATAAGATATCAATGATTTTACCGTTATCTGTTTACCATAACATGGCCGCTTTAAATTAATTTTTTGTTAAGAATATTCTATTGTTAACAACAAAAGTGTTTTGCCCTCTAAAAACAAGAACAAAAATCATCAGACTTTTTGTTTAGTTAAAAAGTAATAAAGTAACCTTTTTATATTATTTACTAATATAGTATTGAAGGTAGAACGCTTGTAAAAAGAATTCTGGATAGACCCTAGGCTGTCTGGCTGGCGGTAGTTGTCGAGTTAATTAGTTCGCATCCTACCTGTACAGGTAATAATCCAAGGTATTGAAAACATTTTAGGGAACCTAATTTTTAATTCCTTTTCTTTAGATAGGTTTACCAAACATAGTTTTTTTTTATTTTTAGACACTTTTATCATTGCTATTTATACAGTCGTCCCCCTTCTAAACCGTTCGATATATTTTGATGAAACTGGGAACGATATTATATGACCAACGTCTGCATTTTTTGACATATCAGTTACAGCTCTAAATGTCAAGGTCACAGTAAATAACAAAATATACAAAGTAATCTGTAGGTATAATTTTACACTAAGTTAATAGTTATATACAGGGAAAGTTTTTTCGATGTTTATTACAGGGATCTCGGAAACCGCTTCAGCTACAGTGACGCTTACTAATAGATAATTATCTTCTTAATAGAAAGGTCTAATTCAATCTTTAATGTAGTTGCCCGTTTTTGTGCTACAACATAAACTTGCATTTTTTTAAATGAAATCGATAATTGGCTATGACATTTTTAAAAAGGCCTTGCTATAACCTTTTTACCAATGTATACTAAAATATACTTTAAATAAAAAAATAACGTAGTTTTATACATATTAATTTTTAAATTTGTATGTCTTTACTTTAAAAAAAACTATATTTTTTTATTTTACCGTCCTGTATCTCAGTCCGTACATATATTTAAAGCACTAAAAAAAACAACAAAACTAATCGTTTCTTTTACTTTTGTACTTAGGTAACCCTGTATATTAAAAAAATACCTAGTTAATTTGTATTTAAATTGTTAAGATCATTTTAAACATAAAAAATAGGAGATTTAAAACTTTTCTAATATTGCTTTAACATATAAGGTTAAAAAAAATATATTGTATGGTATCTTTGCGTTACTAGTTATTAGTCTTACAAACTAGCTTAATATAACTATATCTTTTTAAGTTTGTCAGATATATTTTTCCCCTGATACAAATTTAAAAGATTTTATTTCGCAATTTGTGAAAGATGTCACGCTGTAAATTTATGGCATTTCCGCAACAAAATATTTAGGAACTAAGCCATCACGTTTTATATTCGTTTTTTATTTTATTTTTTAAATTATAGCATTACACATGTAGATAAGCGTAATAAAAACAAAACCCTAGTCATTAAAAAAGATAGCCCTAATAAAAATTATAAAAAAGGTCTTTTTGGCAGTAACCGACGACAAATTTAAATAAAAATACATTAAAAAGCAAGAAAAGGTGGAAATCTGACACTGCAAAATAAAAATTCTGAAAATCAAATTTTGCATACTGTCAACAACCCAGCATAAACCTAAATACTTTAATAAAAGGATATTTTAGCTCTGTGTTCGTAGAAACTTTATACATGAAAAACCATTGTTTAAATTTTGCATGAAATAGAAACCCTTTATTTATTCAATTTTAATAATTTATAAACTACTTCTATGGTTACTGGCAAAAACAGGTTGTTAATTAGGTATGTGCATTAAATTTTACAAAATACTCATTAAGTAGCTTTAAAACAAAAATCTTTTTCGTTATCTAGATAAACACATACAGGGTGTCCAAAAAGTCTAAAAACGGTCAAATATGGCAGAGAGTTTTGAACCAAACTGGACGAAATTCGGTACTCCAAGGTAAAACCATAATGTGATTTTAGTGTTGATATCGGTGATGTCGCCAGATCTACAGTTTCGCAGAAATCAATTTAAAGTTTTTAAATTTTAATAAGATACTTATTTTTTTTTAATAATGAATTTTCTTTCTTTTTTTCTATACAGTGGTATTAAAGACTAATTTTTCTTTTCAAGTATTAGTAGCAGAAACGATGTTTACTGTAGTAAAAATAATATATCTAAACTGCGTAGGTATTACCTACCGTTTATACGTTGCAACTGTCAAACAAGTGCCTTGTCAGGTTTAATATTAAAATAGGTATAATGGTTTATTTTATTAATAAATTTAATTTATGCCAAAAATCAACACTGATTTGAAAGTGTGGTTTTACCCTGGGGTACCGAATTTCGTCTAGTTTGGTTTAAAACTCCCTGAGATATTTGAGCCTTTTCAAACTTTTTGGACACCCTGTATAGAGTCTAAGGAGTTAGTAAAAAAATGTTTTCTATCATTGAAATAAGGCTTAAAAATAAGCTAACTACTAAGTCTTTTCTTTCGACCAAGGCCTCTGCCCAAGTACCAGAATGCAGTGGATGTCGGGTTATTAGATATTTAACATCTCTTTTCCCCTTTTCCGTCAACGTTATCCCAACACTGAAATATAAAGTTTTTGCAATTTCACAGCAACTTTTAGATAAAGCAGTGGTGCAACTAGGTACGTTGTATCTAAATAACTACTCACCTAAAAACGTCTGCCTGGCTAGGGATCAATTCCACGCCTTCTGATTTAGAGATAAAAGACTTGGTTCCATTCTTTAGAGGCCCACTACCTTTACAGTTTTAAACGAGCAAAAATCCTCACCAGTATAGAAGACACATTTTACGTTTAAATTATTTTAGGAAAGAAAAAATATTCCCTAAATGTATACAACACAACACAAAATTTATTTGTCGTTTAAAATAAGGTTCTACCGTATATCCTGAGAAGAAAAAATATCCTCACCTTTATAAAGCACACAAATAATGCATTTTTGTTTTTTTTCCTGTTCTCTTATGATACCCTAAGCAATTGCTTAATTTGCTTATGGGTTAATACAGTACTGACTGCGTTGACTTTTTTTTGAATAGTTTTGGGTAACAAGTAATATACAGTGCTTGTCTAAAGTCAGGACCCTCCTTTCAACTTGAATTGTTTTGCTATTTTTTCATGAAAAGTTGAGGATTTTAGTAAGACGACATACCAAATTTTAGACAAGAAAAGACAGATAAAAATATCAAACCAACGAGTTGGGCGTCATCTTAAAAAAAAATTAAATGGAAAGGGGAGTCTATGTAGCACATAATCTTAAAGCCCCTGTTAATACCTTTACCTATCACAAAATGGCGATACTTTGAAAATTATCTGAATACCTTATTTGTATGGTTATATTTCCAAAACAATAAAGTTAGATATACCTAATGTGGTATATTCTTAAATGTCTTTTAGATATTTTTTTAATGGTTAATATTACTTACAAGGTACGTCATTAAAAAAATCTATATTTTTTGTCCTACCCTGTATATTACCACCAGTATCATCAATAAATAGATCCTTAAATGAGCTTTAAGAAAATACCACATTAAGTGTATCTAACTTTATTAGTTTCAAAAATATGGTCATCCAAATGAGGTATTTAGGTAATTATTAAAGGACCGCCATTTTGTAGTAGGTAAAAGTATTGTAAAAGCTTTAAAGTAATGTGGCACAAGAACCCCTTTTCCATTTATTTTTTAGCTCTCAGTTTGACATTTATATCTGTCGTTTCTTATCTAAAATATGATTTATGTTGTCTTACTCAAATTTTCATGAATAAATACCAAACAGTTTAAAAGTAAGGAGGAAGGTCCTTAATTTAGACAAGCACTGTATTTGAATATCATTTACATAGAAAACAACATTTAAAATTTTTAAGTCGCTTAGATATATTTTACTTTGTTGTTTAAATTTTAAAAAGTACTTAATACGTTCGCGGACAGTGCGGCATATGCCGCGTGAAGTGTTGGGACAAAACTGTATATACCGCTCGATTACCAAAGCTATTCTGGGTTTAATGCGCGTTTGCCGTCAATTTTGCGTATTATTTATAATTAATGCTAAATGTCCCAGGAGAAAATATAAACGGCAAAGTGTCGTGGTATATTCTGGTGACCAAAATTTAACAATATAGTGAATTGGGTTTTTGGTCGTGGCTTTTTCTAAGTAAACCGTTTTTACCTACTCTCCGCAAACTTGGTAAGCAAACACAAAAAAACAACATATTAGAAGGCAAGTGAAGCCTGTTTGGTACTACATTAATATTACTCGTGTAAATAAGTTTTAACCAAAACTTGATTTAAATTCAAGAGAAGTTAAAAATTGGCACGCTAACGAAAAATAAAAAAATAAATGCACGAGAAAAATTTCATTTTCAAATACGGTTTTGGATTTATAGTGGCGCGAAAACGAACATATAGAGACAAAAGATATTTATAGCAACTTTTCCGCTGTTCTCGAATTACTGAGTAATTTTTACTGGGATTTTTAATTTTACGATTCGGCGGTTTGTACAACTATAGAAACTCACTTAACACATCGATAATACCTATCCACTGTACTCGAATTACTGCAATTCAACCGTTACATTTTTATGATGCAGAAAAAGTGATAAATGAGAAGCTCCAAATTAAAACGTAGTTTTTGATAAAACACAATTTTTATAATACCTTACTCTTTTTGTTGCGTATTTTTTGTTAATGAATTTTAAAAAGTTTTTTAATTGAGATAAATTATATTTATACATTTATATTATAATTATTTCAATTTAAAAACTTTGTACACGACTATCCCCTGAATTTTTTGGAGTATGGGAAAATCATAATACAAAAACCATTGCTTGAACAATAAAAGACCTTCCCCATAATTGTTGTGTTTTTTAATTTTTAACACCCTTTTCTTTATAATATTTTTGGGTTCTATGATCAATTAAAAGTGTTTTTTAATAAGGGTACTATATGTCTAACTAGAGTTTATTTTCCTTTATCTTCTGAATGGGACAAAATATTAAGATTGGGTAAAATTTGTGTAAAGAGGTGTCACTCATACTACTTTGTGGCATAAATTTTTTTCGGTCAAGTGGCTCAGTACCAAGGTGGCATTTAAATGGCCATATATCCGAAATTATTAAAGGTAGATATATCAAATGTGGTATTTTTTAAAGCTTCTTAAAAGATCTTTTTAATGATGACATAATCTACAGTGTGTCCCATTTAAAAAAAGTTAACCTTTTCATTTTTCTTGAGTTTTTAATGTTTTGGTTATGTTTCTTTTTTATGCTTCAAAGATAATGGATGAAAAAGTATGAAACGTTTATAGAGGACGTTTTTTTCTATTCTTCTTGGTTAAAGTTAAAAGTGGGTGAGAAATATAAATAAAAACCCTGTAAATACATTGCGGTTTTTAAAGTTCTTGCATACTTCACTTTTGTATGGGTCAAGATATCGAGATCGGGTGAAATTATTGTGTGAAAGGGTATCGCTAAAGCTACTTTTCGGCGCCAAAATAATTTTGAATACGTGGTCTGGTGTCAAGGAGGCTTGCAAATAGAAATGCAGGTCATGTAGCGACTTGTTTTAAAGGCCTTTTGATCCTCTACCTAACGCCACTTTGTTTTTAAAAATTGGCTTAGCCGTTCCAAAGCCTATTTTATTAAATCCACACTGTTTGTACGGTATTTAAGCTAAATTTTATAAGGTTCTAAGATTGGAACGGCTGAGCCGATTTTCAAAAACAAAGTAACGTTAAATAAAAATCAAAGAGCCTTTAAAAAGAGTGCTCTATGACTCCTCATTTCTTTTGGAAAAGAAGTTGTTAATGCTTTCCTTGTCAGTAGGTCACGTGACCAAAATAATTTTTATGCCAAAGACTAGTTTAAGTGACCCTTTTAAAATTTACCCGATCTCGATATCTTGTCCCATTTAAAAGATTAAAGAGGGTTCCTCTTTTAATATTCTCACTGTATATTATATAAATAAATAAGTATCTGAATATAAAATGTAGTTAACGCAGATCGTACGTGATACTTTAAAGTAATTAAAGTTTTTACCAATTACCGCTGGCATTTTTCTGGGACTTGTAATATCGCATTACTATCTGTAGTTTTTTACCTAAAAAATAATTCATTAAAAACTTATCTAAAATCTACTAACAAGTAAAACTTTTAATGACTTTAAAGTATAAGGTCATCACTTGCATTACCCTTATTTAATATTAATATATTCAATTAAATAATACCCGTATTGGCCAAAAATGTGAGTTTTTAAGCGTCAATAACTCAAAAACAGGTGAAGATAGACTGATAGTACACTTAATCAAAAACATTTAAAATTTACCATAGAATTCAAAAATGGAATAATAGATAGGATATTCAAGTTAAAAAACGCAACATTTATGGCGAAAATATTTTGCAATTATTTTCTAGTTAAGATTTTTAAATTATACGAGTTAAAATACATTGATCTATCTTGAATTTTTTAAAAATGCGGAAAGGATTAAAAAAAGAAACTTGCTATTATCTCCAAAACCTCAGCATTTAGGTATAGACACATAAAACATTATTTAAAAAGTCGTTTGATGGTCTTTTAAATTCTTACATAATTAAAAAATGCATTAAAAACAAATGCCTTTCTAACATTTTCGTATCTAGAGGTAAAATCACGAATGCGACCCTGTAAAATTTAAAACAAATTTGTATGCACATGAAAACGCTACACTCTGAATTTGTACAAATGCAGATAGAATAATAAAAGCCATTGAATTAAAGAGTTGTTTTAAACAAAAATATGGAAAATAATAAATAACTCGAAAACCGTTAGAGATAGGTATAGGATAATGTTAAGCAAGAAAATTAAGAAAATAATGGTTAATTTAAAAATACTTAAATATAGACGGTGTTTCATTTAAAATAGAAAAGAGGATGCTACTTTTGGTATACGCTGCACCGTTAAAAATATTTTAGATCGTTAAATCCTCAAGTCATTACCTATGTTTTAAAAAAATCCAATGTCCAATTTTCCGTAAACGTCTAAGGTACTATTTTCCGTTATAAACTGGTCACAGAATTAATCGGCACAGTAAATTTTTGTCCATTTTCAATAAGCTGTAACTTCGAAATAACTAAACGGATTTGGTCATTTTTTTACGTTTTGAAGATCAACTCTTATACTTTCGACTGCTTTTTGTCGATTTTTTGTAAGCTAAGATTTTCTATGATATACAGGGCACGGAAAAAAGTGTTGCAGTTTTGCAAAGTTTTATCATACCTACTCCCATTTTGCTAAAACATTTTTTTCACTAAAATTATAATTTGCGACTATAGCTAGGACTAATATCTCGGGACGTATTTGGTATTTTTTGATAAGTCTTCTGAAACAAAAGATAATCGATTTCTATTTAAACTCGTATTTTTGAAGTTCTTTGAGAACATTCTGAACATAACTTAATTACCTTGAAAAATTCGGATAAACACTTTTCCGATACATAAAAAAAATATGGTTTAACTTTTACAGAAACATACAGGGTCTCTCATAAATACCATACAAAATTAAATAATTTAATTCTTTTGATAAAGCAGAATTAACAACTGAGGCGCTTTCTTTCGTGCATGATTATCAGATCATGATTCAACGTCAAAACAAAGAACGATTTTTTGTTTTGACATTTGAACAACCGAATCATCGAAAATTTTATGTTCACAATGATTGCGAAACTGTCAATCGCTAACCGAACATGATTCTGCGAGTCGAAAGAAAGCGCCTCTAAGGGGCTTTCTTTCGTCCGTGATTATAAGATCATGATCCATTTCAATCGTCAAATTTTATATTCACATGAATAAGAAACTGTCAATCATTTCGGAACATGATTCTGTAATCCGCATAACAGAGCTGTCAGTTTAATTAACATTAAAAATGCCGCGATTAAGTGACACTGAGTTACTAAATATTGTACGGTAAGTTTATTTTCTTTTTGGTCAAGAATTTTGTAAACAATTTGGGAAATGCTAATTTTAGATTATGTCAACGAGGATTAAGTTACTCGGCAATAGCTGACTTGTTAGCTACTATGAAGTCGATGGTGCGGCGAACAGTGGAAAGATATATGAGCATTTTGGTAGTACTGAGTACAGGCGGGCGGGACGCTGTGGTCGTAAACGCTGTACAAACCGTAGAGAAGACCGCTTCATAAATCTTTGTGTACCACGTAGAAGAACCACAAATGCAAGTAAAGTAAAGGACAGGTTACAGGCGACTACAGGAAATACAGTGTCCTCGTCTACTATCCGCAATCGGCTTCACGAGCGAGGTTTGCGTGCTCGAAGACGTGTCGCATGTTCATCTTTGCAGCCCGTTCACCGGGATTCTAGAAGAGTTTGGGCTCAAACTCATTCGCAATGGGGAATAGCAGAGTGGAGTGGTTGCTTGTTCTCGGATGAATGCAGATTTACATTGCGTGACTCAGATGGGCGAATTTTGGTGTGGAGAGAAATTAACGGTATAAGGAAGAAAATATGGAAGCGAGAGTACCATTTGCGGGTGGAGGTATAACTGTGTGGGGTGGTGTGATGAGAAATGGGAAGACTGAATTAGTAATTTTAATAGGACAATTGATGAATGCTGTCAGATATCGAGACTTATGTATAAATGAAATTGTAATTCCTTTTGCTCAGAACTTCGGGGATGGTTTTATCCTGATTGATGATAATGCTCGTCCTCACAGAGCTCAAATCATCAACGGAGTTCTGAGGGACAATGACATTGAACAAATGATCTGGCCCGCTAGGTCACCAGATATGAATGTGATAGAGCACGTGTGGAGCCGAATGAAACTAAAATTGAATCAAAGAGAGGAAGAGTTTCTAAATCTGGATGAATTGGCGGTTGCAGTTAGAGAAGAATGGGAAGCTATTCCCCAAAACTTTATTAGAAACTTGGTGGATAGTATGCCGAGAAGGACAGCTGAAGTATTGCGTGTACGAGGTGGTCCTACGAGGTACTGAACAATCTATCCCAAATACGTCCCGACGTGCTAGTCCTAGCTAAATATACATGTTTCGTTTCCATGGCATTAGTAGATTTTTATATTGATCAGTTGTTAATTCTGCTTTATCAAAAGAATTAAATTATTTAATTTTGTATGGTATTTATGAGAGACCCTGTATGTTTCTGTAAAAGTTAAACCATATTTTTTTATGTATCGGAAAAGTGTTTATCCGAATTTTTCAAGGTAATTAAGTTATGTTCAGAAAGTTCTCAAAGAACTTTAAAAATACGAGTTTAAATAGAAATCGATTATTTTTTGTTTCAGAAGACTTATCAAAAAATACCAAATACGTCCCGAGATATTAGTCCTAGCTATAGTGGCAAATTATAATTTTAGTGAAAAAAATGTTTTAGCAAAATGGAAGTATGATGAAACTTTGCAAAACTGCAACACTTTTTTCCGTGCCCTGTATATCATAGAAAATCTTAGCTTACAAAAAATCGGCAAAAAGCAGTCGAAAGTATAAGAGTTGATCTTCAAAACGTAAAAAAATGATCAAATCCGTTTAGTTGTTTCGAAGTTACAGCTTATTGAAAATGGACAAAAGATTTTACTGTGACGATTAATTCTGTGACCAGTTTACATCCTGTATATTTTTTATCATTTCGTTTTTATTGCACTTGTCCAATCTCTATACATATATGAACTTGTTAACTTTTTGGGTACTAACACAACACTGTATAAATTCAGAAACCTTATTTTATAATTAATTTTTTCTCGTAAAATTTGTCTTTTTACGAATGATCATCCGACTCGCTAATTACTAACGTAATTTAAAACCTAACTTTGTTAATAAATTCCAGACGTAATGGACAATATCTTTGCTCTGCAGGCAGATTTTATACGTGAGTTGAAATATGAAATGTTTTAAGTTGATTTATAACATTGCGTTTTGGATTTTAGTAAGTTTGTATGGTTTGGTAAAAGCTTTTAATCTGCAACTTAATGAAATAACACATTTTATTTTTTTGCCATACCTTTTTAGATTGTTACTATTTAATAAAGTATGAAAAAGACTGTTGCCTTTGTTGGTATTTGTATTTTTAAAAAGGATATTAAAAATTGATTTTTATACCGGGTGATAAACCGCCCGACTGGCTATAGGAAATCCCATGTAAATTGTGATACCTGATACCAGGGGCGCAATTAGGGGTTGCTTAGCCCCCACAGCCGTCGGCGTCGACTGATTAGCCCCCCAAAATGATTAAGCATTAAAAATATAGGGTACCTTTAAAAGATCCGTACAGGGTTATTTATTTTAAAGTAAACAAGTGCCCTATTTTTGAACTTTCCTGTCCTTTTTTAAATAACGAATATAGCCATTTTGTGTATTTTTTCCGTGAAATTTATTATTTCAATCAGAAAAACATTTAAAACAAAATACAAAAGAATTACAACACGCGTGATGTATTTTTTAATAGAATGCCCCGTATATTTTTATATCAATGGATAGGGATTTTCACGAGGAACTCTGTGATATAGGAGTTGCTGGGTTTATTTCCTGCGGTTCATATGCAATCAATTAAAAACTGCATTATACTAAAAGGATAGTTTTACCTGAAAAACCTGGCTGCCACAGGTCACAGGTGCTTTTTTGTCAAAGTCGAGAATTTTAAAAATAACTTTATTACTTTTTGTGTTTAGAAATAGATATATTGTATAATTTTTAGCATGTAATATAATTTAAAGCTATTTTTAAATAAAAACCTTATTAGACATCAACTACTTCAGAAATTAATAAACTTATGTTTAAAATTCTTGACTTTGGCAAATAAGCACCTGTGACCTGTGGCAGCCATGGTTTTTAGGTGAAACTATCCTTATAGTATAATGCAGCTGAACCGCAGGAAATAAATCCAGCAACTCCTATATCACCGAATTCCTCGTGAAAGTATCTTATCCATTGATATAAAAAATAAACGGGGTATTTGATTTGATTAGATTATTAAATTCTAGGAAAAAACAAATACGAAATGGCTATATTCGTTTTTAAAAAAGTACAGGAAAGTTTAAAAATAGGCGTTGTTTACTTTAAAATAAATAACCCTGTACAAATTGTAATATACCAAGACAAAAAAAAGTTATGACATTTTAAATATAAGCAAAGAACTACAAAATCTACATTTTACAGCAAAAACGTAAACAGTTTTTGATTCCTTATTTTGGGAAAAACCACTAAGCCTAAATTTTGTACAAAAAGTTTTAATATTAAAAAATAACTAGAATAAAATGAAAAGTTTAACACTCTGTATCTCAAAAACCATCAATTTTTTGACTTTTGACTGAGGAAAATTATACTGGATTAGTTGTATTTTGACCCAAGGAGTTTGGGGTAGCATTTTGTACAGATCTTTTAGAGACACCCTGTATATAAGTGTTTTTGAAAAATATTTTCTATAAACTGGGACTTAAGCCCCCCTTCCCAAAAAAAGGCTAGTTGCGTCACGGCCTGATACATACCGTAATGAATCCACCAGTTACAAATAAAATGTCTTGTCAATTCTTTAATTAACGTATTACTCAGGGCCGTATTAAGTGATCGCGGCGCCCTAGGCTGGAACTGTTGGGGCGCCCATTGTATAAAAGAAACGCGCCTATTTTAATTTACCATGCCCAGGGGCGGTCATATTTACTTTCCGAGGGGGCCATATCAACATTTATTACCCATATTTGTATTTAATTAGGTGTGTAATTTGTAAAATTCGTAATTTAATTACAAAAGATGTGGCAAGAAAGGAGGGGGCATGGCCCCATGGCAGCCCCTTATGACCGTCCCAGACCATGCCCTACTCCTAAATAAAATTAAAGAGCAAAAAAGGGGCTTTTTATTCCAAAGCACCCTACACCTAAATAAAATTAAAATACAAATTAAACACCGATTCAGCTATTCCACACTGAACTTTTTACTATATCCGCTGTCTGGCGCCTATTTTTCACGGCGCCCTAGGCTGTAGCGTAGTTAGCCTTGTGCTTAATACGGCAATGGTATTTTATTCTATTATTAGTGGATTTATTACAGTAAGTATTAGATATGCAACGACTTTACAACATTTTTTGTTAAGTAGATATTACAAAATAAAAAAATTGGTGTGTGAGCTTGTATTTAGGGTGTTAAAAAAAACTAAGTTTGATAAGAATATTTTTGTAGGGCCTTGTAAATTTTTTGATAATTTTTCATTGTGTTTCGAAAGTAACCGACACATGCCTATGAAATAGTAATTTATGTAACAAGTGCACAAAGTTACACTTTTTTTATGAATGAAAAGTGTTATAGCGCTGGCCGTCAGGCGAAATGAATAAAAATAGATACGTTATACAGGTGTAAACAATATTTTTTCTACGACAGCATAAAAATTAATTTATACTTCTTTATTAATTTTTATTTATGTAGGACAGCCGGGCAAAGTTATTTTGTTGCAAATATTTTCTTTATAACTATGTACATACGTTGGTATTTACGAATATCTACAAAATTGTATGTACCTACTAACTTTTTGTTAAAATAATATGAAAACAATATATATATATTTTAATTTCTGATTTATTAAAATTAATTAGGGCATTGGGCCTAGAAGGCAATTAAACAAAACACTAACTTAAACTGTGGAATAAAATGTCAAATAAAAAAAAAGTAACTTTTTTAACACTTAATGAAGTCAACTAACTTGAAGTACCTTATCTTGATGTTAACCATTAAAAAACAATATTTTTAAACGGTTTTAATTATATAACTGTTTTTGTACTAAAGACCGAGGCGTTTCCGGTGCGCCAACCTGTATTTATTCTACCAAATAAAGAATAACGGTCTTCTGACACCCCATTATTAAACAATTCATTAAATGACATTACATTACGAACACTTTTGCACGTAGACATTCCATCACTCCAACACTTTAGTTTATCCTTTGCCAATTTATCACACAAAGTTTCATCACATCAATATAAAAAAGTGCCCGTATAAAAATGAAGTAAAAGGTTGGAAAAACTTTTACTTTCAGATCAGGTTCTCGAGAACTTCAGACATTGCTACTTCAGTTTCTTAAGTACCGGGTGTTTTAAAAGAAAGGTAAAATTTGTAGGAAGTCGATTTTTTAGATCCTTTTAAGAATAAAACCTATGTTCTGAAAGTCTTAACCTATTAGATTTGGGGGGTATTTTTGGTATTCTCCATTGATTTGGATGAATTGCCAATATTATTACATTCACGAAACAAAAGGTACTTTTCATGGGTGAAACAATGTGTTTGTGCGATGAGGTAATAGTCATCACCGAATAAACACTCGCGGGCGCCGAACCGACCATTCGTATTATCGGGTATAATTTATCAATGCCTTGTCTGGGTATCCCGTTCGGAGTACGGAGAGCACGGTCCTTAGCTAAAAACTGTGTATGGGGATCACCCCCGTACACGGCCTGTATTGTACTTGGTCATGACTTTTAAATTCGCATGTGTTTACTTTTATAATAAGTTCTTTAAAAATTGTCTTTATGTTTTTTTATATCTCCCATAATAAAGGGTACAATTTAAAATATATTTTTTAAATCCTACTATGTTATTTTTATTATCTTTAAAATCAAGCTCGTAATACCTACAGCGGTTTTTATTAACTCCAGTAACAAATATGGTGTTTTTGGGTGGGATTATAGGATATAGGCTAAACGGTAAGAGATACAAAAAACTAAGATACGTGTCCGGTTCTCTTTTATATAGTTTAGTTTAATGGCGCAATCAGATCTACACTAACTTAATTAAGTTAAGAACCAATTGGTTTAGAAGATACAGGGTGACTCTCAAAATTCGTCGACCTATATTATGTCTTATTACTTGAACATAAAGCTAAATTATACAAAATACAATATTTGGCTCTCCCCTGCATAACACTTTATTCTCTAAAACTTTTTGCGATCCAAGTAATAAATAATATTCTTGATGGAAGAAGCAACAGCAAGACCAAAAAATCAATAAAATCTGTCAATAAATTAAAAAGTTATTTTTAAAATTAAATTTGATAAAAATTTTGTTTGTCCGGTTTTTTTTTCAGGAGTGTATATTGTGGTAATTTCACGAAAAAAAAAACAATTTTTTAAAATACTCAGATATAGAGTGTCCCATTAAAAAATGTAAGTTTGGGTTATATCTTAAAAACTAAAACATACATATTTATTTTAGCTACTTACCTAGATTTAACGTATAAAGTAATAAGACGGTTACATTTAAAGTTTATTTTTAGCTTTATAAATGTCCCAGTAATAAAATATAATAAAAATCGACAATTTTTTTAGAATTACCCTGTATCTTCTAAACCAATCAAGTTAGCGTGGATTTGACTGCGCCATTTAACTAAACACTAAAAAGGTGAATGAGACACGTATCTTTTTTAGCAATGTTTGTATCTAATATCGTTTAGCCTATATCCTATAATTCCAACAAAAATAAATTACCCTGTATAAAGTTAAGCAAAAAAATACCAGTAAACATAAATTAATTTATTAATAATTAGTCAAATGTCTTTTCAGAATCAATACATACTTTAGTGCTTTTATTTCTTAACGATAAAGTAGGATGTCTAATAGCTTCACTAAGAGACGAATCAATAAACTAAAAAGAAACCAAAAATATCTTTTCCACTAGCGATAGCGTCCATTAGCAGTGGTTGTCAGAGCTTCTTTGATGTCTTAGTGGGTAATACGTCGAGTTTAAATAAGGATGCTTAAAAACGACTTTCAACAATTTCTATTTATTTTGCTCAAACAGTTATTTTTTTATCGTTAAATAAACTGTATTAAAAAGGGGAAATTATATTTGTTTTTTAAAATACTACTAAAAATAATGTAAATTTTTTAACTTGATGTTAAAAGATTTTTATTCTTTTAAAAAGAAGTTAATTTAAATTATTGTTTTACATTTATCTTTAAAGGTATACAGGTTGTCTCAAAATTGTACTTTTAGGATTTGATTCGGGGATCTATTACAAGTCGAAAAGTAAGAGTGAAAAAAATTTCGATTCTTCTTTGTTATCATGTAATAAAAAAACAACAAATTATATTAATAAACTATTTTATTAACAATCACCTATGATTAATCACAGGAAACAACTGGTCTCATAAAATGTGCTCATATAAGTTGCTTCGTACTTCAAGACAAAATCATTTTTATTTATTATTGCCACAGTAGCATGAATTCGAGCTACAACAGTTTTAGGATCCACAACGGGCTCGAAATAAATCTTTTCATGAGATATCTCCAGAAAAAGACATCCAAGGGATTGAGATCCGGGAATGTAGGTGGCCATTAACCTTTTCAAATAAAAAAATTATTTAAAAATATCTTAATTTACCTATAAGGAAATGTTTCATTCAAGAATCTTCTTACTTATAGGCCATAATGTGCAACTCAATAACGAAGAAGAATTACACATTTTTTACTCTTACTTTTGGACTTTTAATAACCATCTGAATCGAATCCTAAAAGCATGGGCGTCAATTTTAAGACACCCCGTATTTTATTTATGTACTTTAAGAAAAAATTTAACGGCAAGTAGCTTCACTTTTTTAAATCATCACCGTTAATATACCTTATACAGGGTGGCAAGAGAGGTGTAAGTGATAGTTTGATAGTAGTCGATGAATGGATCTCACATACTGACGAAAATTAGTTTTAATTTAACAAATTTCTTTTAACTTCAAATACAACAATTTCAAAATATTTTTTTTTACTTACACCATTTTGGTTCTGAGCCTCTCAAATTCTATAACGTAATCACTGGCGTAGATAAGGGGAAGGGTAAAGGGGCATAATTACCCCGTTCCAGAAATTCTGAAAAATGTTTTAAGGGTTCTCGTACGTCAAGTTTGTGAACTTTGTCAAGTAGCGTTTGTAAACTGAAAACCTTTGTTCTTGTTTTTCGGTAAGTGCATAGTACGAAATGTTTTAGTTTTTAAAGTTTCTTCAAATAACTGTTTAAGTAAAAAAATAGTCAGTGGATTTGTGTTGAAGATATGTTCTGTATTGGTTCGGCGGATTCATTAAATTAATGGTGGTTATTTGGTTACACGCCAGAAAATAAATTAAAAATACCCAAAAACCAAAAAAAAATTGAACAAGTAAATAAAAACTAAAAATTAGTGTTTTGGTGGCAAATCTGCCACTGTTCTCAAGTTTAATTAAATAAAAATATTTGTCTTTTAGAAGACTCTGTTTTTTACATTAAATGTCAAATGTGTTTGTTTAGTTATAGTGTCACAATGTATATAGTTATATATGTCACTTTGACACTATAACCAAACAAACCTATTTGACATTTAATGTCAAAAAATTTTCAGAATCTCTTAAAAAAGATATAAAATTTAAAACCTACCTAATAGACTAATTTCAAATTTTTTATTCAATTTATCTCTGACAATGGTGGCAGTCCTGCCACCGAAACGTCGATTTTTAGTTCTCCATTACTTGTTTAGAATTGTTTGTTTTTTGTATTTTTAATTTATTTTTTGGCGTGTACCCAAATAACCACCATCAATCAGTAGATATGTGTGTTTTTAAAGTGTGGACCTTTTCTTTACTCCTCAAATTTTTTTGGCGATTTTGCTATACAAAACGACGCTAACGCTAAAATATACTTTGTTCATTTTATTACTCTCCTAAAAATAAAATTCACTAAAAGTGATTTAAGGTAGAAATACAAGCAAATACCACTGTAAAATCTCTTAGATTTATGGAAAGCACATAAAAATAATAAATTTGTTTATTCCTTTTTAGCTCCTTTTTACAAAAAAAAAGGTTCTTTCTTTGATAACTTTAATCGTTACTAGGTTTAATAAAATAATGTTTTATTTTAATGTCCTTGTAAAACATTGAATACACAATAAAGATAAATATTTTGCACCCTGTATAATATAATGAAATCAGTATTTTTAAAAAGATTAAACTTTTACTTACATTTCCATTCTGCGTCCAGATTTGAACCAGGACCTGCAACCGTACCTCGTCGCGAACCACTACGACAGTCCCGCCTAGATTTGTATACAACGACCTGCAACGACAAGCTGTGGATCGGGGCGAACCTTAACCTATGACACTTATCTGGTCCGCGGCGGCGTTCTCTCCGACGTCCAGATATGTACAGTTGCAAGTTGTTGTATACAATATAGCAATAGGAAAAAATGTATTAGATTTTTTATGACTTTCTTAGGCTTTTAATCAAGTATTTTTAAAAATTTATTTCTTTATTCTTTTTTAATTTTTCAAAATAATATTTTCGCAATTTTGAACCTCCCTGTATGTTATCGGGAAATTTATGTAAACACAATGCACTGTATGTAAAATTTGGTATTATTAGGTTTCATCCTTATTGTACATCACTGATTGATGGTTGTTTTAAAAGTTTCTGCACGTAGTTTCATAAGAATCCCCAAAAAGATGCCTTTAAATATTGGCAGTGAAAAATTATTTGCTCAAAGCCTAACAGCATATTTGAATCTGTGTAGCACAAAACAAATTAAATTCTGTACCCAAAACAGACATCTTATTTTTTCATGTTACCGGAGGCAGTTCAATTTCTATTTGAATGCAAATAATACACTTCGTCAGTAGAAATATAAAACTAGTCTTATCTGTTAACTTTTAAAATAATGTTAAACTTTTGTACTGGGTTTGTTTTTTTGGTTAAAATATGAGGGTATTGGATTAACGGTGAGAAATACAAAAACTAAGACACATGCCCCGTTCTTTTTTAAGGGTATAGTTTAATGGGGCAATCAGATCTTTCGCTAACTTAATAGGTTTAGAAGATATGGTAAATCTCATAGTTTGAGGATTTGTATTATGTTTTATTACTAGGATATTTATAAAGATAAAAACAAAGTTTAAATACAAAAGTTTTATAATTTTTTATGTAAAATCTAGTGTCGTAATTAAAATAAATACATATAAATGTTTTAATATTTGAGATATTATTAAAACTTTTTTAAACATGGACTAAGTATCTTAAAAAAATACATTTTTTCTTACCATTGCAATATTATAGAGTGCATTCCAATAAAAACAAGCCATCCTATATAATAACGTTATTTGTACACAAAATAAATCCTAAAATGCGACAATTTGTATTTTTAGGGTTTTAAATTCTTTCTTTAACAGACTTTACTTTTTCAAAAGCGGTTCAGTAGTTTCCGAAAAAATAAACTTTAAATACTTGATATTTTTAGCTCCTGTAACTTTTTTATTTTTAGAATAATAAAATAAAATTTGGTCGTAGGTATATTACTTAACTGTGCAATATGCCATGGGTTCAGTTGTTTTTTGTTACTTTCGGTTTAACCAAAAATGACTTCCGGTATATTTTTATTAACTTGAGTAGGAGACGTCCGTAAGAGACGTCATTTTAAGTACCATGTCACTCCATTTGCTACTTTTTGACATCTAACCTATAACTATTTTTACCGTTTGATTTAGAGTGCCATTAATAAGATAAAACTGTCAATTTCGGTCCAGAGTATCACGGAAAAATAGATGTAACTATTTATTTTGCGGTGACTACTTGATCTAAAATTTAAAGTTTTAATACATTTATGGTGTTTTAGATTAAAAATAAAAATTAAAAACATTTAAAGATTAGGTGTCAAAAGTAGCAAACTACGTTTCATTGTATTTGAAATAATGTTTCCTATTCAAAATAAATAAAACTATACCGGGTGTCCCGTTTTAAATAATAAAGAAGAGTCGTTTCTGGCTAAACCGGAAGTAACAAAAAACAATCGAATTTATAAATTTTGCACATTTAGGTAATATAACTACATGCCAAATTTTATTTTGATATTAAAAAAGTTACATGTTACATGCAGTTAAAGACATAACGTATTTAAAGTTTATTTTTCCTGAAAACTACTGAGCCGATTAAAAAAACTAAAGTCTGTTGAAGAGAGAATGTAAAGCCCTTTTGGATAACGTACCACCTGACCCCTTTTCCCATTTAAACTTTTTGACGTCTGTATTGGTGGGTGAAGGGGATAACTTTAAGCAAATAAATTTTAACACAAAAATTCGTTCTCCTAAAAATAAAAATTGACCTATTTTAGGATTTATTTAAAAGTGTACAAATAATTGAATTATAGATAGTGGCTAGTTTTATAACACTGTATAACACTTAGGCCACGGCCACGATACCAAGCGTCTGCCTCCAGCAGAAACCGGAGAATGTGAGAGCGCCGCCTGATCTTTATGGTAGCATATAAGAATTTTTATTTTCAAATCACGCGACTGCCACCAAAAACGAACAAATATTATCAACGGAGCGTTTGTAATGTATATAAGCTGGTTTCAAGACGCTGTTTACCACAAAATATTTTTGACGGTACATGCTACCAGTACAGAGCTTTGATATTTTCCGCTTGACGCTTACGCTTGCTATTGAGCCGAGGCATTTAAAGAAAATAGTTGGCTATGGATTGAATTTATTTTAATTAAAACGACGTAAACCACAACAAACGCCTTAGGACTTCAAAAATAAAAAAAGTAGTTGAGGCAAGGGCCTAATCTTTTCCATTATTGGCTCTGGAGGATTACAGCATCAAAATTAATCTTTTTAGTTAAATTTAACCCCCAAGCGTTAAATAAAAAAATAGGGATATTATGCCACTGTCAACGTTATTATACAGGGTGTCGCACGACAAAATGTATGTACTAATCGATTTTTCGAGAAGTAGGCTTTGAAAATTTTAAAAATTTGGCAACATGGTAAAGCCAATAAAACGTAAAGTTTTTAGAGAATATTTATAAATATACTGGTAGGAGTTATGACGTAACCTCCACTTAAGACGGATACGCGCATTTAGTTTTGACGCCACGACGCAAGCAAGGAATCCAAACAATAGATTTTAATTATGGAAATTTGTGATGAAAGTTAAAATAACGCGATTTATGTGAGTTTTTGTGTGTTTTAAGGTGTTTGTGACTAGTATCGGCTATTTGTGACAGTGTGACTCTAAATTTTCGCGATTATTTGTGATATTCATTCACCTAACCTTACTATGTGAACTAAAATTTAATTTTTACGAACTTTAATCGATGATAATAATGCTGAATGGTTCTTCCTAACCCATTTTGATAAAACTAATATAAAATATCTTAAATAGTGCCACTAATGTAACAAAAATGAAAAATAAAGTATATTTTCCATAAAAACCTTTGTTTGTTTTATCGAGCGGCAAGGGGGTAGAGGGGTTTGTTTAGATTCTCAAAGCCTTCAAAATATACCTCTAGAATTAACCTTAATGGAAGTGTGAAAAGGCGCATGAGAAAGAAATATGACAAAAGTATAATCTATCGCTTTTGGTCCTGCTGACCACTATGACTATGCAGAGCTAAAGTTTATTGCTTTTTAAGCATGCGATTGTTTGTACAGCTAAGTGGCAAGACTGCCTCTAATGGGTGCGTCCTTGAGGGTAGAAAAACGTCAACGTCGTGTGACGTCACACTAAATGCGAGTATTAGGCGCATATTCACAAAGTCCAGTTAATTTTTTACTAACCAAACCAACCCCTTGGTTAAGTAGTAGTTTTCTTAAGTAGTGTTTCCCATTTACATTTTTTATTGGTTAAGTAACTATAGGTTAGTATTTAATTTCATTAAGTTGGTAGCAAAACCGGCCTAGTATCCTTGCCACAAGAGTAATTTTTGGGTACGAAAAACGCTTTTTGATGCGGAAAAATTTGGAGGGTGGGCAGGAAACTGCGTGCAATCAGGGCCGCAATTAAAGGGCATATTAACCCCCCTTTCCAAAATTTATGTACGTTTAAAACATAGTTTTCGACATACATCTGGGTGTCTGTAAAAGATGCAAATAAAATGCTACGATAAATTCCTAGGGCTATAATATAACGATTTAAGCCAACTTACCTTAGTCGAAAAATGCATGATTTTGAAAATACAGGGTTTTAAAGTTTCATTTAGGATTTAGTAATTGTAACGTAAAGTAATAAAAATAAGTGTAAAAATATGCTTTCACTTTATTTGTAAAATTTAGAGGGCGTCACCTGTGGTGTCTAGCAGGCATTTAAAACAAAATTACGTTTTTGAGCCACCTTGTATTTAAATTAAAAAAAAAATATTCTTTAAACAAATTCCACTTAACAAAGCGATACCTTTTTAGGCGGCGGTTTTTGAATTATCTGGGTCATAAACAATTGCTTCCTATGTGGCCAGGTCTGATATATACAGGGTGTTTGTGTAAAAAATGTATGTCTTTTAAGAAAAAAAAGTTCAAGTAAACTTATGTCCTCATGGCTTAACGTTTGAGATACAAAGTGGTAAAGTTAAAAAAATAAGCCCATATTTATAACTTTTGACATTTAGGACATAGGTTTATTTAAACTATTTGTTTATTATTCCCTAAAGATATACACCTTTAAAGGTAACATTTTATTTTAAAATACCCCGTGCAGGTTAGATCTGGCCCTACAGGACGTATTTTTTAAACTCAGTTATCCTTAAAACGGCTGCTCAAATTAACTTCTGCCAAGTATAATTTTTTTAGGTAAAATTTGTTAAAAATAGGCATGTTTATTTGAAACTTAAATACAAAGTGGCTCAAAAAGCTATTTTGCTTTAAAATGCCTGCAGGATACCGCAGGTGGCGGCATCTAAATTTTACAATTAAAATGGAAGCATATTTTAATGTTTAAGTTTTAAGAATCCCCTTAAGCCAAAGATTGTGTTTATACACCTATTATTAGCCAAATAGTAATATAAAACTAACACAAGATTAAACTTTTGACACCCTGTATATCCAAAATCTTTACTGGACCAAGTTGGGTTAAAAGTCATATTTTAGCCTTAATTTGTGGTAGCATCTCTTTCGCAGCTTTTTGAGACACCCTGTATATTATAAACTACTGCTTAGAACATTTCGTAATTTAAATATTAAATTAAACTAACAACCGGATAATTTTTTGAACATTTTAGATGAAAGATTTTATTTTATATTTCAATTTTGCACTAAAATCTATTTCTAATGACGTAGCACAACATACTGGAAATTTTTATCGCCACCATAAATCATTTATTTAAAAATTGCGTGATTCGGATGACTTAAATAAATGGTTCATAAAAATGAAATGTTTTTTTTTCAACAGACACACTGCGCCCACCCCTGGCGCCACCACTGTGCTCACAGTGTTTACAATTGTGTTTTAAGTTCTTGCAAATCTAAAAATATTTAAGGTAATCTCTACTTTTTTAAACAGTATCGTTAAAATTTCATTTTATTGGATTATGATAAAATAATTTTGACCTAAAAACCTTTGTTTAGAGTTTGCAATCTTCTCTATATAGTAAGTAAATTTTTTATATAACCCAAATTAAAATAATTATTTTATATTTAATATTTTAATAATTTATTTCTTTTAAAGTAATTTTAACTTTTATGCATTATGCAAGGACGGAATAGTTCTTTATAATATATAAAAAGTTTAATATTCTCATAATGTTTAAGCCCAATATTATTTTTTTTTAATTTAAACTCTCATAAAACAAATTGCCTATAAAATACTTATTATATGGTTAAACATTTTTACTATTTTCTTGCCTGGTTATGATACCTAATAGATGTATCTTCTACCAGTTAACTTGTTTCACAAATGTAATGTCATACTTAGTCATTTAGTTTAGTTTTAATAAAAGTTTTTTACATTTTTGGTTAGTTCTACAGACATTTTTGGTAAAATGTTTACCACATTTTTGAAACGCGATCATAGACTTAGTTCTCGTTTTGACAGTCTTATTAATATGTTATTTTATTGAATTATGATAAAATAAATGTCTTCTTAAAAAAATAATACTTTTGGGACAATCTGTAGGTTAACCAAAAGAGTTTGTTTAAATATTATAAAAAAAAACTGCCCAAATTTATCCTAAAGGCAATTTCCTGTTAAAGGGTGGCTTTTAAACTCTCTATTGAGTAATCCCTTCTCGTTTTAAAACAATAAGGGATTAAGAATTTTAAATACTCCGAAAATGTAAAAAGCTTTTGTGACAGAATCATTATTGATTGATTTTTTGTTAGCAGGTACTCTGTTTTAAATACATTGAAATTACTGGACCAATTTTCAGTAAAGTTTTCCGCTAATTATATTTTAATTGATATTAAAAATACATTAGCAACGTTATATTTTTAGGTTATTTAGGTATATAAAATATGGGTTCTAATTTTCTTGCGATTTTAAGCCAATTTAAATACCTAATTGTAAATTATAAACTTTTATAAAAACTATAATAGATCAAATTTCCGATTTGTAAAAACCGGCCATTTTTGCCTACTATAGTGACAAAAATTAAAAGTTTTTATTAAATTTAATTTATTAAGTTAAGGTATTGCTATTTACATTTTTCAGAAGTAGTATAGGAAAATAAATAGCAGCAAATCTAAAAAATAAATAATATATAGGGTGTTCCATTTAAAATAGAAAGGTTGACATAAACTTCCGGTATAACCGAAAGTAGTAAAGCTATCAAAATATTTTAGTTTTATATACCCCACTAACTTTATAATGTTACAAATTTTTTAAAAATTTTCAAAGAGTTCTTTTCGAGAAATCGATCGCGGCAGTTCCCGATGGGACACCCTGTATATTCCTTATAACCAACTTTTGAATAAAGGTATGTTTGATTTAATCTTAATATGTTGGCATAAGAAATCCGTGTTTTTGTGTACCAATAATTAGCGAACATCCTATACATATATTTATATTCGTTGTTATATGAATTTTGGCAAAGTTGGTTTTTAAAAACAGCATTTATAGCATCAGTCATAAAAATATAAATATAAGTGTTATACCGGTTGTCATGTTATAAATTTATAACCTTTTAATTTTTTATTTTGTTGTGACAAAATTATATTTTATTTGGTAAATTCTGTAGTATATAGTTTTCAAATCAGTAATTACGTTTTTATAAATACAAAAAGTATAATTTTTAACAATAAAACACCCTTTAAAATATTTTACCATTTTAAAAGCTCTAAAAATACAACAAGTAATATATCTGTCTCAATTAGTTTTAAAAATATGCCCATCCAAATCTAAAGAATAATTTTTAATTTTCATAAGAGACATAATAAACTTACTACGTAACTTTTTTGTTCTTTTTACGTATAAAACAAATAAAAACTCTATTTTGTTGGGTTGATTCTGTAGTATCTTGTACTTTTATTATAATATTAATACAAATAGTATGATGGATGGATGGTCTACCTTTATTGATTATAGAAAAGTGGCAACATTTTTTTAATAAGGAATTATTGCAGTTATATATGTACCTAACCGTTACCATTTACACATACTTTAGATTTGGATCGCCAAATTTTTAAAACTAAAGAGAAGCTCTTTAAAAGATTTTCCATTGATGATATATTATACAGGGTGTTTCATACATACTTCTTGTCGTACTGTATATTAAAAGAGATATTAAAATCTGAATACTAATTCAAAAAACTACCGAATCAACTGAACAAACTAATATATATTTTATTTTGTAGGATAAGAAATAAAAAAGTTGAAGGGGTTACATTTATAACTTGACAGACAATACCTACTTTTTCGCCTAAAACTTAAATAATTACATTGCGATAATCTAAATCTTTAATGTTACTCTGGCCCACATTCCCTGTACCTCTAATTAATTTAGTTTGTTCTGTGTGATCTATTCTTCTTCCTGATTTAACATTGTGTCCCGAATTATTATTATTTAATAAAGTAATGAAGAATTGCTTGAATAAGCTGTTGCCCTCCTTGGGGAATTTAATCCCTTGTGGCCAATAATGACAACGCCCATTTTGTTTTTATTGAGTCAGGAATATTTTTGCAGATAAGCTCTTGAAAATACTCCCAGTTTATATAAAATATATTTCCTAAATAATACACCGGCTTGAAAAACCAATTAAATCCAGACACTTTCTAGTGTTTTCCATATAGTACAAATAATTTTACAATCTGGCAGTGACCTAAAAATAAAAAAATACAAATTTCAGGTTTAAACATTAATACGAGTTTAATGAGCATTATTTTAACTTTTAGCATTAGCAGGGTTAACTTAGGACATTGTAGATTATATAAATTATAAAAGAAAGGTTAAAAGCCATTAAGTAAAAGAGAATATTGCTCCTATGAAAAGATCATTGGTTTAGGTTAGGTTTAGTTACGTAAGGGTTTTCGAGCTGTGAACTGGTAAAAGGAAGAAGAGACACGAATACAAAAAGTAAAAGTGAATATCTTTTTAAAGAAACTGGGACGGTATCTCATGGATAATTGAAATAATTTTATGAAAATATTAGTATACTTTTAATGCAAATTTTACTCACAGTTGCTTTTGTTCTTCCATTTAAAACAGCAATGAAATAATACCTTTCCATATTCAAGTGCAGTCATTTTAAAATAAACAATAGGCAAGTTATTAATCAGTGTTTAGGCAAAATTTTATGGGGTATTTTTGTAGGACCTTCTGTCTGTTATCTAAACATGGTCTTAAGTTTTGATGCATTTCATGGGTTTCCTGGGTTAGTTGCCTATACACATGGTCTTAAGTTTTGATGCATTTCATGGGTTTCCTGGGTTAGTTGCCTTGTCATTAAATGACTATATGTTACTTGCAATCTCTGTTAGAAGCTAAAGATATCAAAATTTTTAAAGGGAAACAAATATAAATATAAGACATTTAAACTCACCTTTTTTCTACCTTACTTGATGCCTCATATTTAGACAAAGAAAACTATCACTAGGTAATAAACCAAAGCATTTTCAATACGTTGTTTACAGTGGAAAACATCATTTTCAACAAATTTAATATTTTTCATAAAACGGTAATAAAATTTTCTAACCTATATCTTTGGTGTATTGTGGGTTAGCTACCTACTGACTGATAGCCTAGTTTACACCGCAAAGATCTTTGGATTCTTTTAAATGAGTTTTAACTTTAGTAATAAAATCAAAATTGGGTATCAAACTTTACTATTTATGAGTTTGCATAAGATGAAAAGTACGCTTGACTTTGACAAATCTGTCATATTTTAAATTTTAATGCGGTGTTGTGCGCCAATTTGGGAAGGTGGCTATGCACGAACGAAGAATTTTTGTTTTCATAAGAGCCCAGAGGAAATAAAGAAAAAACTAATAAAACGCAAACAAAAAGGCGCTTATGAATAGTGGAATAGAGCCCCTGTTGCTTTCCTCATAACACACAATGTTTAGGAAACGTACGTTTTAGTTACGCTTTAGATTAGAACGTTCAGGACTAAAAAAAGCGTTTACAAAACGTCTTATATGAACGTATTACAAACGTTTTTTAAAAACCTACATAAAACGTTTTTATTGAGCGTATTCGGAACTTCAATAAATAATAAAATGAAATGAATAAAAAAGTCATAAATAATAATTTTTGCACATTAAAAATTCTTAAATCGCACTTTTAAGGATAAGATATAACCTTCTTTTTGCATAACTCTTTAAGTTGTTTATTGAAAAATATTCAAGGAGCATTTATCGTGAGGAACGTACTCAGGGAATCCTTAATTTTAGCTGGGAACGCAAATCTTCTCTTTTCTGTCATTAGTGAATGACATTGCAAGTTGTAAAATTGTAAACATTTTTTTATACGACTGCTTTAGAAAATGGGGTTTTGCACACGCTAAACAAGCTTTGAAAATTGTATTTTGCGCACAATGTGTGCAAGGAAAATATGTTTTTTTTGCACACGGTTCTGTCTTTCAATATGATTTATTATGGTTTTTTATTGTTATGTCAAAAATATAGAAAACTCAAAGTAAGCTTTATTCCATAGCAACCGTCATAGTTTTCTTGTTTTGTTGATTAGATACCAATTTAGATACAAAAAAATTTTGATTTCGCGAAAAATGTCCGATTCTGAAGAAATTCTAAAAAAGCGAGTTTAATCTCGTCAAACCTACTTCCAACAAAGTCAAGAGATCGATATGAAGCCGAGTTACATCGATTTATGAAGTGGAGACAAGCAAATAACGTACAAACGTTTTCCGAAAATGTTATGTTGGTGTACTTTGAAGAGCTGTCGAACAAATACAAGTCTTCAACATTATGGAGCACCTTTTCCATGCTAAAATCAACCCTGAGGGCAAACCAAAATACGGATATTGGGAAATACCAGAAGTTGCAGGCCCTAATAAAAAGAAAATCAGAAAACTATGTGCCAAAGAAGTCCAAAATTCTTAGCGAGAATGATTTTTGCCGCTTCCTAAAGAACGCTTCAGACGAGAAATATTTGCTAATCAAGGTAGGCATCACAGTTATTTTATTTATTTTATGGTGTCATTTTTTATAGTGAGAAGGTTTAGTAGGCAGGGGTTACCCAATTCTGTTTTTAAATAGTGCTAGTTTCATAAAGTACTTACTTAAAATGAATAAAACTAAAGACTTATCGGTATTTTTTCTTGTTTCAGGCAGTGGTGGCAGTCGGACTTTCTGGGGCATGCCGAAGAGAAGAATTGTGCTTCCTTAAAAAGAAAATATGACGGATTTTGGCAGCGCAATGTTAATTAAACTAGAGAATACCAAAACGAAGATGCCGAGATCATTTACAGTGTCAGGAAGTCTCTACACCATCTTAAAAAAGTATTCTGCCCTTCGACCTCCACTCCTGCAAACAGATCGTTTTTTTCTTAATTATCAAAATGGAAAATGCACTCGCCAAAACATTGGAATTAACAAAATTGGCGGTATGGCAAAAGACATCGCCAAATTTTTGATGTTGGAAACTCCAGAAGCCTATACCGGGCATTGCTTTAGGCGGTCGTCAGCCACAATATTGGTGAATTCTGGATCAGATTTGCTGGCTCTGAAGCGCCATGGTGGATGGAAATCCAGCTCAGTCGCCGAAAGTTATATAGATGACTCGCTTAGTAATAAAATGGATGTTTCAGAGAGGATCTCTTCCTCTATGTCGTCTGTTGCGGCACAGCCACAACAGCAATTGAGTAATGAAGTGCCGCAAGAAAACTGCAATATGCCGACGACAGAGAACTGTATAAGCAAGGTGCCAGAAAATGTTGTCTCCATCGTTAAAAAGTCGATCAACAATGCGACGATTCCTGCAGAAGTAAACATTACAATTAATATTTTAAAATAGTTATGAAGTTTCCTGTTTGCTAAATTATAGTCTGTAGTTTCTTGTTTTCATTACTTTTGTTTTGCGTTTGTTTTTAAAATAAAAATTTACACAAAAATGTTTTTTTTTATTTGCAGTCGTATAAAAAGTATCGTAAAAACTCGTTAGAAAACTTCTTTGCACACTCGCGAGATTTGTGGACCTCGACTTCGTCTCGGTCCATCAATTTGTCTCGCCCGTGTGCAAAGAGTCGTTTTCAAACCTTGTTGTTTAATATACTATTAGTGAATTTTATACGATTAGTATTCCTTGATGTGCTGTTTTCCTTTAGTATTTTGTGATGTGCTGTTTTGGCGACTTGTTTCACTAAAATTAACTGATAATTGTGGTAGTGCTGGTGGAGTGCTTTTTATTCTGTACTTTTAAGTGTAATTGTGAACACAAGTAATTTAAAATTTTGATATGCACTCTTATTTTTCTTTATAACTTCTCAACTATATATACATATAAGTTGTTTATAATGTGCGTTAATAAATAAGGTTATTTCTGCCTAATCAGAAATAAAAGTGGTTTTTTATTTAAATGTCAAAAACATTTACATAAAACATAAGCTGAATTTATACAGACAAGTAACAAAAAAAAATAAATAAACAAAATAAGAATAACCAATTAGTGGTTCCAAATAAAGGTTATGTGTTTAATCTGTGAATTTTAATTGGATATTCTTATTTAAATTTAATGTTATTTGTCTGTATTAATTCAGCAATACAACCTACAACAACATTTTTAAAACGTTTCAAAAAACTTTTAAAACCTGTTCCTAGAACGTTTTGGGTACTATAAAAAACGTTTAGTAAACGTAAAAAACATTTTTAAAACGTCCCAAGAAAACTTTTAAAACCTGTTTCCAGAACGTTTTAGGGACTAAAAATAAATAATAGTTTAAAAAAACTAAAAAACACGCTTTTATATGCAACCGAACTAAAAATTAGAAAATAATTTTTCATTACAAAGAGTTTGTCACTTCAGAGTAAAAGACGTGGGGTGCATTTTACTATTTTTTCATAACTTTTCCCTTATAGATATTTGCAAATAGAATAATTATAACATTTAATATATTAAGCACCCCACGCTTTTATTCTGAAGTGACAAACTCTTTGTACTGAAAAATAATTTTCTAATTTTTAGTTCGGTTGCATTAAAAGCGTGTTTTTTTAGTTTTTTTAAACTATTATTTATTTTTCATTTTTTAGTTCAAAATATCAATTAGTTTTTTAAATATAAATGCTCCAGTTTATTCACTAAAAAATTCCTTCGGCATTTTGTCAAGAGACACAGAGGATCTGTAAAGGAATTTATTTATCCTGGCGGTCCTAATCAGGATAACGGGATACTGTTTTTAAATTATTGCATTGTCATCGGTCCTTGATACGTGTGCAAAGTTTCAAAGAAATTGAATCGCTGGAAGTTGGTAAAAATTAGGCTCAAAGATTCCGTTACATAGATAGATAGACAGTTACAACCCAAGCTAATAAAAGCGTGTTAAAAACATTCAGTAAACGTACAAAAAAAAAAAAACGTTTTTAAAACGTTGTTTTTGCCGACGAAAAAAGGACATTCACGAACGTCTGAGAACTTTATTATACGATATTCAAAATCTGCTTCAATGTTTTATGAACGTTTATTAAACCAACTTGTCTTATAAGGGTTTCTGTCTGATGTTTTTGCATTTAAAATCCCGAAAAATTACAACTTAACAAACAAATGTTTTTAATTATTAATTTTCTACGATAAAAATAAAAAAGTTTAGGGGGAGGTTAAGATTTATATCTTGACACCCGGTATCTAATTTTTATGTTAAAACTAAAATAACTACATTGTTATAAAATAAAACTTTTTGTTACTTTGGCCCACATTACCTTTACCTTTAATTAATTTTGTTTGTTCTGTTTGATTTATTCTTCTGTCTTTATCCTACATGTATTCCGAATTATCATTATTCATTAAAGTAATGAAGAATAATTTAAATACGCCATCGCCTGTTATTATTTATTTTATACGATAAAAAATAAGAAGGGGGAGAATAAATTTTAGAACTTGACACTTGGTATCTAATTTTCAGGTTACACTAAAATAATTAATATAATATAAAATTTTAATATTAGTCTGGCCCACATTACCCTCCTTTACCTTTAATTAATTTAGTTTGTTCTGTTTGATTTATTTTTCTCCCTTTATCCTACATGTATCCCGGATTATCATTATTCATTAAAGTAATGAAGATTTATTTAAATACGCTGTTGCCTCCTTGGAGCATTTAATCCCCAAGAGCCAATAATGCTACCAGATTTGCCTGTTTTGTTTTTATTGGGCCTGTTGTTTTCTGTCAAATTTTGCGTTTAAAATCGTGAAAAATTGCAACTTAACAAAGAAGTGATGTTCTTATTTATTTTGTACGATAAAAAATAAGAAAAGGGGGGAGTATAAATTTATAACCTGGCACTCAGTATATAATTTTTAGGCTAAAACTAAAATATTTACTATAATATAAAATTTTCATATTACTCTGGCCCAAATTACTCTCCTTTACCTTTTATTAATTCAATTTGTTTTGTTTAATCTATTTTCCTCCCTTTATCTTACATGTATTACAGATTATCATTATTCATTGAAGTAATGAAGATTTATTTAAATACGCTGTTGTCTACTTGGGGCATTTAATCCCCTGGAGCCAATAATGGCACCAGATTAGCGTGTTTTGCTTTCATTCGGCCTTTTGCTTTCTGCCTGATGTTTTGCGTTTAAAATCCTGAGAAGTTACGGTTTGTTTTTGTGGTATTTTGTAATTTCGTATATAATAAATTTCAGCACAAAAGACGTAGGGTGGTACAAAATAATTTTGTATAATCAAAAAACAGTATTAGATTTTATAGCCTATATGGGATGCCCAGTAACTGCAACTAGCAACGAATTCTAAGGGTTTATTTTCCAAGTAAATACTACACATGGATATAAGTTTAAAACGTCTTACTTTTTAATATATGGGGGCTAAAATTTTAAGAAAATAGTGTTTTTTTTATTAGAACTTTTACAACACTTTAGGGGTTAAAGATTAAAATATTTAAACTAGAAAAAAATGGCATGTAGCAGATTTTACTTAAAACTTAAAAAACAGACGAGATGACAGGACTGCATACTAAGTAAGGAGTTTTCGTCACTTCCTTAAATTTTGTAATTTCGAGTAATAAATTGCACAACTTATGACATACCTTCTGTATATTTTAAGGTTTCCTTTGATAAAGTAAATTATTAGTAGTAGAGTAGAAAGAGACCTATGAAATTTTTTAATCTATGCACTCTTAAAGATAGTTATGAACTGAGAGCTGTCAATATAATTAATTTTCAAAAATCGTCCTTTATGATAATTTTAAAAAGAAAATAAATAATATTTTGGCTCCAATCATAATCAATGGTAATAAAATGAACCACTCAAGGTCAATTAAATTTTTAGGATTATACGTGGATGAATATTTTAGTTGGAAAAACAGATTGAACATCTTAGAAATAGTATATATCCATTGATTGGCATTTTATATAAAGCACGTTACTACATTCCATTAGTACATTTAAAAAATAATTATTTTGCAGTAATTTATTTAAAGCTTGAATATTTAATTTCAGTTTGGGGAGCTGCTAGTTTAACAGTATTAAAACCACTCAAGGTCAATTAAATTTTTAGGATTATACGTGGATGAATATTTTAGTTGGAAAAAACAGATTGAACATCTTAGAAATAGTATATATCCATTGATTGGCATTTTATATAAAGAACGTTACTACATTCCATTAGTACATTTAAAAATAATTATTTTGCAGTAATTTATTTAAAGCTTGAATATTTAATTTCAGTTTGGGGAGCTGCTAGTTTAACAGTATTAAAACCCTTAAAAAAAACTGCAAAATAAATCTATTAAATGTATTTATAAATTTCCATTTTTGGACCCAACAAAAATTTATACAAACCAAAGGGTTTTCTGGATTTGAAGAGGTTATATAAATTAAAAACTAGTACAGTTATTCAGGCCAGTCTTAATAAAGAAAAACATTCAAATATTAAATTAACAGTTACAAATGAACTACATTGTCATAATACCAGACAAATAGATTGTTTACAAACATTAAAAGTAGTTTCGGCATAAAGTCACTTTTACATAATGGAATTCTAATATATAATAGTTTACCACACAAAATTAAGAATTGTAAAAATGGTATTGTTTTTAAAAAGTTGCTTAAAAATACTTTCTGAGAAAAAATAACTATCAGTTAAATACCAATTATTTTATTTATACAGTAGTTTTATTTTTAAACGTTCAAAGTCGTTTTACAGTTTATTGTTAAATATTATTGTTTATTAGTTGTAAATATTTTTTATATATGTTTATTATTTTATGTCATAAGCTTTAAGTTTCTTAGAAATAAATATTTTATTAAAAAAAATAAGTATGTTTATATATTTTGGATATATCACCGGCGCCTTTAATTAATTTAGAAACAGGCCATTTTTAAGGTCACCTTTATTTTCTTATCATGCCGGACTCTTTGCGAAAGGGTACATTTTTTAAGTTACTAATTAAAAAGTTTTCCATTTAGTTCGAACTTCCGAAAACATTCTGTATAAAAGTGGTATACAAATATTATATATATTTATTTATTTTTTACCATAAATAAAATATTATTTAAATAAAACTATGCATGTTGGTTTTTTAATTGAAACAATTTTAATAGACTATATTCATGTATATTTATTAAAACATTTTACGCGGAAAAATTACCCACAAAATAATTGTTTCCATATTTTTTAAAACATATTTATTTAACCCATATTTATTTATATTATAAACAATAACAAACATAATGAATTGTTAATAGGTAAACATTTTATATAAATTTCAATCATTAAAGATTGTTAAGTAAGTTTTTTTAGATAAAAATTTTTTAATAAATAAATTATTTATGAAGGTAGGAATTTAAGTAATGTTTAAAAAGTAAAAGATATTTTTTTGCCTTCTGTAATCTAACAGGTCTAGAAGTGTTAAATGTACCTAAAAATTACGGCAAATCTTCACGCCAAAAAGGCGGTCATCTTAAATATTTTAAGTTGTTGCTAATATGTCGAGAAATATAATAATTATAAAAAAACGTTAAGAGAACTTCATTATTTAGACATTAAAACTGTTCGATTAATAAGGATGTATTAAATTTAATAAGAGATCAGGATGAGTCAAAAAAGCTGAAAACTGCCTAAAACTAAATTACCCTTATTTTAAACAATATATCAACATCTTCAAAATAATTATTATAAGTTATTTTTAACTTTATATAGCCCCGGATTCTTCTTAAATTTTTAGGGTCAGTGTAAACTAATAATTATTATATAATAAAACTAGCCTACTGACTCCACTACTTAGACCTTGATAAATAAGTTTTACCTTATAAAAGCTTATTTTAATCGTAAAATGGTCCGGTCTGGTCACGGACGTATGTGACAAAAAATTTTGAAGAGCAAAAATGAAAAAGAAAGGTTACTCCTTTCAAAATACAATAGGTTTATCGGTTTTCCTCAATTCCTTGTCTTCTATCAAAAATCTTTTAAGAGCAAAAAAAAAAGTTCTCTCTTTCCAAAACACATCTCTTTTCTCCTTCTCGTTTACTAAGGGGGTTCTTATAGGGTTCACATGACCATACGCATTAAAAACATTACAAGAAACGACTTTTCTATACAAATTTCCCTCCTTTCTCATGCTGAAGGAGGGGGAGGGTGGTTTAAACCCCCAAACCCTCCCTTATATACGCCCCTGGGTTTGGTTCTCAACGCATCAATTTGAGTGTATATTCTGTGTATACAAACAAAAAGGTTATTTGATTTGTAATAAATTGGCAAATTAAAGAAATCCGTTTTTCTTCGATAGCAATTCCTAAACAGTTTTTTTACTTTATTAGACCAGACAGAATTTTTTATTATTGGATTTGAAGGGACGACTTGGCGTTTAAGCGAAATGTCGTAAAAGCCAATAACAAATATATCATTTATTCTTATACTCAGAACTTTTATCAGTAGAAATATTTTTTTTTAATGTTTTATTTTCATTTATTAAAAAGTTTGGAGGACAAAAAGTGAATAAACAGGGTTAAAAATAAGGAGCTATATAGATTTATAGGCTAGAATATACAAATATTACCAAAATACAGAGTGTCTTTTTTAAATCGCCGTAAAAATAGGTCTTAAAATGCATTGTTTCAAGATACAGGGTGGTAAAATGGCGGACTAGTTGTTTTTAATGTACTCCTACAATATAGATATTGAATATGAGTTGTTTGGAGTAACCTAAAAAATCAAGAAACGTCACTCTCCAATAGGGTAAATTTTTTTTACACTTCTACAATATGGGTATAAAAGAAAGGTTTATTTTATTCTTTAAAGAGCATTTTATTAAAAGCTTTTTTAATTGTTTTTTTACCTTTTATTTATCTATAACTCGCTCTGTATAATGCCAATCGCAGTAACATGTTGTATTTTTTTAGTTTTGGACCACGCGACCAGTTTTTTTAATGTCGATTTCAAATTTAAAAATGTTTGGTACATTTTTCTTTTTGAAAACCTATCCGGGGACACCAGTATAAAACTTTTCTATAAAATTGGCTAATGAATCATTACCATTATTTTTACCTTAATTAATACACTACCTGCCTAAAGTATATTTTTTTACCTATATTGGTATTTTTTTGTTTTGTTTTTAGTGATTTGCCAAATATGGAGAAAGAGACTGCCTATGTACATGTACCGGTTGTCAAGTTATAAATTTAAATCCCCCTTAACTTTTTATTTTTTATCGTACAAAATAAATAATTATATTAATTTGTTGGGTTCATTAAGTAGTTTTTAAATCAGTATTTAAATTTTTTAATATCTTTTAAATGTACAGGGTAGGACAAAAAGTATGTTTTTTTTTGTTTAATGAAACACCCTGTTGCCTATATTGTATCGCTAATAAAAAGATATTTTTAAGAGCTTAAACAAAATACTACATTTAATATTGTGTCTTTATTAGTTTTAAAAATATGGTCATTTAAATTTGAAGAATAAGTGTAAATTTCAATTATCCGGTAGTTGGTAAAAATTGCCTAATAAATTTATTTATTGCCATATTTCCAAAACCAATTATTTCCATTTAAAAAAATCATACTTTTGTAGTACACTGTACTTTAAGAAAAAAATAATTGTAATAAAAGACACAGATACTACAGAATAATCCTAACAAAATAATGTTTTTATTTCTTTTATACTTTTATAACTTAAAAAAAAAACGTTAGTGGGATGTAATATGTAAAAAAAATATTACGTTTCTGATGGGAATTGAAAATTATTCTTCAGATTTGCATGGCATAATTTTTAAAATTAATTGAGATAGTAATATGAAATGAGGTATTCTTTTAAAGCTTTTTTAAAAGATCTTTTGATTGGTTAAATAATATATGGAGGTGTTTGTTTAAAAATACACATACTTTTTGTCGTACCCTGTCGTATATCTTAAGAGATAACAAAAATCTGATTGTTAATTTAAAAACTACAGAATTAACCCAAAAAAGTGACATTTTTACGTATTTTGTGCGATAAAAAATAAAAAAGTTAGGGAGGGTGTAAATTTAAAACTTGAAACCCTACAGGTCTCCGTAAATAGGTATGTGTGGTGAAAATTTACCTTTACGAAGTTGATTTAAAAAAAATAAAAACCTTTATAGAGACACAATATTTTGTCTCTATTTAAAACACACATATTTCCTATTTGGGATATACTTAACATGTACATAGTGTACATCTTGGCACTGTTTCTTTGACAGTCCACTGTTGTACTAAAAGGATGTTTTGGGAAATAATGTTTTAACTTCAAAAATATTTAAACAATTATATTTATTTAAAAAAGCAAACACATTTTTTAATGCATTTTTTTAATGCATTCCTGTAAATATAAAATAGTATGCTACAATGCCCTAATGATGCTTTTTTTTAACAGTAAAATACTTTAGACTTTTAGAGAGCGCTTCAAAATAATTAAAAACCACGTCCCCTAATATTCCGCACCGAAACTTTTTTAATTATAGCAACGGCAAAAATAAACTGTACCAAATAAACACAAAATGCAGAGTTGTAATCCGAAGTGACTAAAGCAAAGTGGCGAACATAAAAAACAAACAACGGAAGAATTTACAAAATGATTACCTATTTTTGTTTTCATATGGATAACCGGTATTTAGGTAATCTCTGGTTGGTGGTAATTTTAAATTTTGTTTATTTATGTAAAACCTACGCCATTTATTAACTACAGAACTTTGTGATTTTAGGTGACTTTTACCCGGTCCTTGTCATAGTCCGGAAGGTAGCAACGTCAGAAACAACAAGAATTTGTTGCATTTGCTCCCTCCCCTGTCAGCTAGATTCCTCGGCTGTCTGGCTGGCGGTAGCGGTTGCTTTGGCGCCCAGCTGTGACCTTGGCATTTAAAATTGTCACTGATTTGTCAAAAAATGCAGACTTTGGTCATATATTATCGTTCCAAATTTCATTAAAATATACCGAACGGTTCAGAAATTAAAACGAAGACGACTGTTTAATTACGCAATGATAAAAATGTCTGGCAATAAAAAAGTATGTTTGGTAAACCTATTTGAAGACAAAAATTAAAAATTAGGTTTCTTATTTTATTTTCAAAACCTTGGATTATTACCTGTACAAGTAGGATGCGAACTAATAAAGGCAACCACTACCGCCAGCCAGACAGCCTAGGGTCTATCCAGAAGAGGAAGGAGAACAATATATCAAAATATCAACTGACCTAAAATTCTTTTCGAACACGTTGCTACTTCCTATACTATTAAAGATAGTCATATTTGTATGACTCTCAGATCACACGGCCATGACCGTATACACCAAAAACTTGCATTCGTTTTGGTTTGCACGCTATCTGACATCTAAATTTTGCGAACGTATGCGTGCCGTGTCATGCGCCTCCCTTTCGACAGTTATTTGCTAGTCGTTGATTTCTACTACATTTATATTTATACGTACATATTCCAAAATATTGTGCAGCGTATTTTCTTTGAAGTGCAGACAAGCGTGATAACTTTCACGTAACCAAATGCATGCGTTTCTTCATGAAATTATTTACGTCCACACTACCCTTACGCATCCTATATAACATTTTTTGCCGACCATGTACATTTAATTTACTGGCATTGCCAACAGTATTTAATAGGCGCGCTTGTGGCGGCTTCGGTTGTATCGGCAAACGTCGATCACTGGAGTTAAGCAGTGAATGCGCGCCCATAATTTAGATGGGTGTCCGACGGCAGCGGTGTTTCGGGCGGCGGCACACGAGTGTTGTCTGCTCGGGGATGCGGACCGAGCAACAACCATCTAAGTTATGGAATGAATGGTGTGAATGAGAAGGAGTAGGGGTCAAGGTACAATAAGCCTTTAGGCTGCAGTGCACCACCTAGGGGGCGGTCAGTCGGACCTGGGTGGGATGACCCCGAAAGGGTGAAAAAAAAAAAAAAAAACAGTATTTAATGGCAGGGCATTGGCAAAAGGTATCAAAAGACACGAAAGTGGGCAATTCGCGTTATTGGGCCACGTGTTGCATAATGTGATGGCATCCGTCATTAATAAGTTATGTTGAAACAATGTGTTTAGGGATAATGGCATTTATCATTAAAAAAATTACATAATATAAATTTTTATACAGTAACAATAAACCATAAAAAATTAAAGATATGTAATAAAATTAAATAAAAAGATGGTTAATCAAAAGAAAACACTTTAAAAATAGTAAAGTATTCAAGGGACACTCAATTTTTAGATCCTAAATTTATGGAGAAATATTTTAAAGGAGTTAAATGTAAAAAAAACTATTAAGTATATATATCATATTTTTATTAACACGTCTTTAAAACTTTTAATAAAGCAACTCCCTAATTTCATATAATTTTTTAAGTAAGTACAAACTTAAATGGTTTTAAACAAAATGTTTACAGCTCCTAACAGTCTACTTGAATAACTCGCCTTCTCGACATCTCAACTAGCCATCACCAATTATCCACACACACTAATTAGGTAACGAATACACTTTATTATGTCTATTAAAAAACTCTTTTCTTTCAAAAAGAAACTAAAAAGCTAAAAAACCACGTAAAAAACAATTGCACAAAGCGGTCAAACAAAAACAATTTTTCTTCATCTGTCCAAATCGTCAAATCTTGTATTTCGGCTAAGCGGGAAATTTGAATTTGTCAGCTTCGGTCAAAATTAACCTAGCTAATTTTATGATCATTTATTTTTGTTCTCTTAAAAATACATAATAACCATTTCGTTTGACTTAATTTTTATTTGCATGATTTGTAACAATAAAATGTTATGAAAAGGCCATTTCCCTTATATTATGTAAAAACATAAAATAATGTTGTTTAGCTGCCATTATAACTAAAACAGATCAAAAAAATTGCTCTAATGTAAGTTAAATACTAATGTTAATAATAGGGTTTGAAAAGTATGAATATGAGGATGAAGGTTTGCCTTCAAAAATCCAATATTTATTTGCCTGCAACAAAAAGTCATGCTTTATTTAATCGAGGTGAGTATGCCGCCTTGTTTGGCGCGCTTGCCGGCAATTCGCCTGCATGTAAAATTTATTGGCAATTGAGGGTTTATTTAGGGTTGACTTTTTTAATGCGTATTAGATGATGGCATAATATTGCCACACAGATTGCCAAATGACTTTACCATCAATGCTAATATGAAAGATGATATCTTGCCGGCAAATAGTGTTTGCTGGGATACTAGTACCTCGGCAAATGAAACAAAATTAATGATAAAAACACTTTTCAAACCTTTTAGAGAACTTCCTTTGACAAGTCTACAACAAATATTCAAAATGCCATATATGGAAACAGCGCTTTAATCGAACCTGTTAATGGAAGTGTTTCGGGTATCGGGCTGTTCAAATGCGTCACTTTTTTGTCGGACGGTTCACCATAATGTTTAACATGCAATTTATAAACTATGTGCCAAAAATGGTAAGGGTTTTAGTCATGAAACTATAAGGCTCACATACATGTTTCGGGTATCGTACTAGGCGAGTTTCGTTACTGTAACCCTAACGATTTTTGGCACAATGTTTTAAAATTACATGTTAAAAATTGTGGTAAACATGTCCGACAAATAATGACGCACTCACCCACTCCCACACCCGAAACATTTGACATTGACAGGTTGGATTAAAGCACCACTTCTTTATATGGCATTATGAGTACTCATGGCAGACTCGTCAATAGGAATAAATAAATTGCCTTTTGAATGACTTCATGCAATTATCAAAAATTATTTTTTTTTAATTTTTATAATAAAATACCCTAAAGAACTCTTATAATTTTCTTTTTAATCACTTGCTTTGTATAAATTCCTACACAACATAATTTTTCAGCTGTAAACGAATATAATCGTTTTTGCGAAATTATGGAGTTTAAGGAAAAAAATATATTTTTTAAGGTTTTACGAAACCGGTATACGAAATCAACAATTTCTCTTTGTAAATAATATTTTTGTTACATGCAAAAAATTTTATAAAGAAAGATAAATGAAAATTTGAGTTTACTTGTCCTCTTGGCAACCTCATCCGTGGACAGTCTGTAGAATTAAGGGTCTAATTTTAGCTTTAACTTAATCAAAATATTAGGATCCATAAGGCTTTTTGCCCGGGTGGTCAAATATCCTCAACCAAACAATGTCAGTCGTTAATACGCCACTAACTTTGTTCGATGTTTTTTTACATTAAGCCAATAAGTACTGCTTTTTTGTACTTTTCTTACAAAAAAATAAAAATTAAATCCATTTAATTAAATACTCCTGAACCATACAAAAACCATTAATACAATTTTTATTTTAAAAATTCGATTTTATAATTACTTTTTAGCAATTATGTCACAAATACTATATTAGAAAAGGTTTATATTCAAACTTAAAAATGGTAACCAAATAAGTGTTTTAAAACCCATTTTAATAAAAACTTTTGTTTGATGTTTAAAAACCAGCCTTTAATTAATAAAGTAACTTTAAAAACACGTTGTTTATTGGATACTCGAAACCAATAAAAAACATATTATTAGGTAATATGTAATTTTTAGTTCTTTAAAATATCTTTTTAATAGTAGATTGGTAAAAAAATATCATTTAAAAAGTCACATGTTGTGTTGGGATCCTAAATATCCTAGAAAATATCAAATATGCTAGAAAATAACAAGAATCTAGTAAGACTGTCAGCAAACTGATATTTTTATTTATTTTGTGCAATACTTCCAATAAAAGATTTATTAACGTGTTAGGAAATTAGACCAAAAGTTTTCAAAGTATAAAACTTGTAAAGTTTAGTTTTTCGGGAAACTTTTTATAAGATGGTTCCAGGTATAAGGCGAGGAAAGTTATGATTACACCTTATAAAAAACTTGGTAAAAATTAATGGATCGTATCTTTGCTAACCGAGACTGTAATACCACTTAAGTTTTAACATTTATCAAAAAATTTATCGTTTCTAAGCTTTGTTTCATCTGTTCGTTGGCTTACACCTTAATGGTTTTACTTGATATAAAATGATGATTAAAAAAATATATTAAATTTGTTTTTTCTTGTAAAACAAGTTATTGTTTCTTTTAATAATTTATATTTTTTAACCGATTACAAAATAAATATCTACAGGTTATTTAAGAACTTAATTGACAAACATTAGGGGGTAATTAATTTAAAAAAAAAACAAATAAATAATATAAAATAATATAGGCCCTGAAAGTCAACTTTTAAACTACAAAGTGTTAAAATATTAAGAAAATATCTTTTTTTAGCTTTTATACCAATTCAGATAATCACACAAAAATTAAATCATGACTGAAAGGAAGAAACTAATACGGATAACGCACATATAGGTTATTTTTGTACAAAAACAAAAAAAATTAACCGATTAATTTTATAAGGCTGTGTGCCATGCTACTATTTATTATTTGTACTTCCAATCTGTTATTTTTAATAAAAAATGACTGAATAATTTAAGATATGTTTTGTACTTTTTAATGCGAAACCCTTTTATTAAATAAAAAAATAATAAAAGATCAAATTTGTGTAAAACTAAACAGTACTATTTTAAGATGTTTACTGTTAATCCCCTAGAAAATATACTGTTGGAATTTTTTTTGTGACCCAAACAAAGTTCTTTGTTTCAAAAGAAACATTTTTTAAATTAATTAAAAATAAATTAATGAATTATAAAATTTATAAATATTATTTGTCCTTAAATATTCTAAAAATCATAAGGGTGTGCAAAAGGTTAAATTGACAAAATACCTACATTAGTGGTTAACTAACATATGGTGCAATTGTAGTTAAGTTAAATTTAATCCAAAAATCCTGTAGTTTTACTTTTATGTTAGGATCGTGATCATCATATCTACAGATATTGAGATAAACAATTTTCTATCTGTTATTGTACACCTAAATGATTAGGATCATCACGTCTACTGATATTATGAAAAAAATTGTCCATTATTATATACCGTCTGACCTAAAGAAGATTTATTATTCGCAAAAGTTAAATAGTTTAAAAAAGTTTTAAAGATAAAACATTTGAAGTTATTTATTAAAAAGAAAACCTTTAATAAATCTAAGAATTAAGGGTATGCGCACACACGTCGGCATCGGACGGACGGTACGGATAGAAAAAATAGTTTTAGTAAAGTATGAAGCAGTGCACCAATGTGCGGGCGGTTGGCACCGGATTTAAACAATCTCGCGAGAATATAGCAACTTTAATTAAAATCCGGCCAATACCGTTGCATATGTGCGATACAGGTTAGAAATTGCATTATTTGACAAGAACCTAGACCGATTTCTACCGGAGGGTTTTTACCCAGTGGTTTTATACCCCGGATGAAAACGCGCTCACTTTTAATATTTACCTATGGTTTACATATAACTCGCATGTGCGTGTGTGTCATTTAATTTCACTTAAACTATTTCCCTTGAGCATTTCCCTGGTATGCCTTTTCTTTTTCCCGATGAGCCTTGTTCCCTAAATTTTCTTTGGTTAAATCCCTGGCCCAGCGCTTGAGAACCCCACCGGATATGCCCGTAGGGCAGGGTACTGTCGGGTATAGGATATTGCTACCCGCTACCGCCAGTTAATCTGCTCCTTCGTTAGACTATCGTCGGTATAGGATATTGCTACCCGCTACCGCCAGTTAATCGCCCTTCGTTACCTTTGATACCATGTATCCATACCAATTTTCCGTATTGGATTCTGAAAATGTGTTAAGAATTTTGATACAGTCTTTAACTAACTTGGACTCAATTGTTACCCTACACAATAGTTGTAGAATGGTGCCTCACTGCATATTTGTTTATAAGTCAGTTTTTGACTCTTTATTGGTTGTCCAAAATCCATCTGGCACAAGCCTAGATCGCTTATACCTCTATTTTAACTACTGTTGGATGATCTTCAAGGGCGAAGGATAACTTTATCCTTGGATTGTCACTCCAAACACCAGCTCCAGTCTCGCTCCCATTTTTGGCCCCATCTATGTACCAGATAAGTCCTTTAGGAGTAAGAATGTCTTTTATTTCTTGTGTGAAACGTTACATTACTTTAAAATTCAAACTTATTGTCAGACGTAGGGCGTAGGACGCGTTCTATCTCCTATGTGTAACAGGCTTAAACCTATTTTTTAAATAAAATTATAATATTAAAATCCACATGCTATTTTAACACGTTAGCTTAAATAAACCCAAAAAAACTTTAACGCCGTCACCTTACCCTTAATAAGGAAGATAATAAACCAAAAACCTTTTAAATAAATGTGTACAAGAGTCAGCATAATTTTCCATAACGACATTTTAAATCCGTCATTTTTAACGCTCTGTTGGTTTACCGATAAAAAAATGGCGAAAACCTTAATAGGTAAATTAATTTTCGCCAAATTAGGAAGGGTTTTAAAATTAAAATTTGTTCCACGAGCGGCAATTAAAACTCGTTTTATTTAATTGCGGGGTAATTTGAGGTTTAACCGAGGGTTACTGCTCTTGGTTGATTAAAACAGAAAAGTGATCAGGTAAGAAGGTTTTTGCACTATTTTATACAGGGTGTTCAAGAATATTTAGGCAAACTTTTGGATCTATATAGAACACATTAAAATATTGTGACAACTTAATATAAAATATTTTCCTTAAGTCTCCATTTACAAAGATATGTGCCCCTAAAGGACGCCACTGAAAATCGTTTTTTTTAATAACTTTATATGATAAATACCAGTTAGGACTTCTAAAAATGGTATCCTTTTAAAATATTTTTGCTTTCATTAGTTTGCCAGGGGCGGACTATTCCTTACACAATAGTACTAATTATTTTTACACCGTGTATAATAAACGGAAAAAATATATATAATTTTTAATTAGCTTAAACTCTTAGTTAAAAAAAGTACTTCTATTTCATATCGATGTGGTGAAGCGTTTTCGAGAAAAAGAATATTTTAATTAAATAGGGTTGTATTTATTAATTTTGTTTGGCGGTTTGACATAGGCTCCTCTTATTTTTTACATTCTCTTGTTTTAATTATCGAAGAACATGGGACCCTCTACAAAGTTGCAACATTTTTAATTTCGTGAAAATAAAAAATCTCTTTTATAAGATTAGTACTAGTAAGTACAATTTGCAACAGAATAACCTAATGTTTTTAGATGTCGCCACTAAACAAAAACTTGGTTTTGTCAAAAACGCTTTAATTTATCGACATCTGTCATGAGCACCTTTTTTAATCTAAAGATTTAAGCTTCTTAAAAATACTTATTTCATTTCTTTATTATACAGGGTGTAAAAATAATTAAGTCTATTGTATAAGGGTCAGTTCGGCCTTGGCGAACTAATGCAAATATTATAATATTTATTACAAGGATACTTTTTAAAAACTCTTTACTTGTATTTAGCATATTAAAAATTATTTTATTATACCAAGAACTATAAAAGTTAAAAATCCATATCTTTCTAAAGGGGCTTAGGAAAACATTTTATAGGAACTTGTCACATAATTTTTACGCGTTTTATATGAATCAGAAAGATTGTCCACATATTCTCGGACACCCTGAATACAGGCTGTCTATAGATGGTGCGCTACTGTAAATTCCTAAGGCTTAAATATAATGATCTAACCCTACCTTAGCATAAAAGTGGGTGAATTCGGAGACGCAATGTTAAAAAATGTCTTTGTTTTAATTTCCTATAAATAATTTTGTACGTAATAGGTATATTATTACAATATTTGCCTAGAGGGGGTTTTGTAAAAGGAAACATTAGAAGCTGTTATCAATTTTGTTGTAAACTTTAGGGAGCACCGCCGGTGATATCTTGCAAGAATTAATAAAATGTTTTTTTAAGCCACTCTGTGTGTAACTTAAAGGAAACTATTTCAGGTGTCCCTTGACGACTTTGCTGAAACCTCCATATATTGTAGTAAATCAAAAAATAAGAGACGCGATTTTCTTAATCAGCTTAAAATCTTTGGTTCTACGTCAATACGTCGCGGAAAATTCGACGCTTAACAATTCTACGCGGTCAGCTCGATGTACGACAATACGTCGCGTGCAACAATTCATCGCGTGCGACAATACATCGCGTGCGACAATTTATCGCGTGCGTCATTATCGCGCGACATTCATCGCGTGCGACAATTCATCGCGTGCGACAATCCGTCGCATCGCAATTCGATGCAGCAAAATTCGACGCTGACAACAAGAAATCTTGTTGTAATATTTAGTATAGTCTTTAATATTTGACATAAGGACATTTACGGTTATATCTAGGAAATTCGTCACGGATATTTTTTACAATCTCAACCTCTATTTTCGTGTCTGGTTTGTACCCACGAATGCACAATATTATTTTTTCTTCGTGGTTGTAAATTAATCCACGGGTATCCGTGGAGTAAGACTACACTTAAAAGCACAAGCACTTGTAATCAGAACTAACCAGAGCTAAGTTTTCTCTTTTGTGCGTGTAATTTCATTGGTTTGAAGCGCTACTAACGCTTTCTAATGAAAACTGTTAGTTTGGGAGGGTAATGGTTAGTTTTAGTTAGCTTAATATTTTTTTCTCTTAATAAACTGAATTAAGAAATTGTAAGCCACATGAAGCTATATCCGTGTCTCTATTATAGTCACGGATAAAACGACCGATTTTGTTCAAAATATAATGATTATTATATTATATATTACGTTTTAGCAAAATTAAAAATTACAACCTGCTTAAAAAATAAAGGCTTATTTAATTTAAGATATAATGTAAATTTCTTACTACGAAAATAAACTAATTTATCTTCGTTACCTATTTTATATCTAAAGGATTTAAATTTCCAATTAATCCTTACCCTTAGATCTGTTTATTTACGTTTTGAACAGGAAATATAATTTTAGTTGTTTGTATTTATTAAAATAAATGTTAATTTGTGGTAGTTCTAAAAATGTTCGTTTAAGCTCAGTATAAGAAAAATGTGCAAAAGAGCTGTCTAAAGATTTAAAGTCGGTATATTTTAAAATGGTAACTAGGATGTATGTGACAGTGGCTACGTCACTATAAAAATTTCTATTCCAAAAATAATTTTAGTGTTATTTCTTTAAAAAACAAATAAAAATAATATTTAACGCTTTTCCATAATATCCCAAAAATAAAGCTAAAAAATTTAAACCTAAATACCTAATAGTTAGCTTTTAATTTTTTTATTTTTATTTAATTTTATCTTGACAAATTATTTAATTTTTTTTGGGTTTTTGTTTTTTTTTATTTGGCGTGTTCCTTAATAACTAACATCTATATTCCTCTAATTAAACTTTACCTGACTAAGATATAGGGAAAGGAATTTTAAAATCTTCCCTGTATAAAAATAAAAGGCAGCGCCCTTATACAGAGTGTAAAAAAATTTAAGGATGATTGTTAAAAATAAAATGTATCCTTGACCATTATTTTTAAAAGAGCCGTTGAAAATACCTTTATTAAGATACCAATAATTTACCAAATAAAATCTAGTCTTTATCCGGTGATCTTCTACCATTTTGTGTAAATTGGCTTCGCATAGTGCTATGACCTAAAAAGTCATGTTTTTATGTAATCAACTGGTTGAAAGAATTTTATTTAGTTTTATTTCATTTAATATTGGTTTTAAAATCATAAAAATACGACCATGTAAATTTTTAGATTTTTATAGGGTTATTTATTCGATTTCTACATATTTATACAGGGTAATTTCTAACAACGGTACGAAACTTCAAGGTGTGATTTCTTATCTTATTTAATGAAACAAAAAGTTTCCATAAACCTATGTCCGGAGTTGCTTCCTCACTCAGATACAAGGCGTTAAAGTTTAGGAAAAATATATATATTTTTAAAATATTTTAAGTATTCTAAGGCCGATTTGAATAAAATTTGGTATATTTATTTAAAGTATTAACGCGCTTATTTAGCCTTAAATAAACTGTTCTTATTGGGTCGATTAGCGTCTTAATAAAATACAGGAGACTTAAAAGTTTTAATAATAATTTCCTTATTAAAAATATAAAAACGTCAAAAAGTCTGTGGCGTACTTTGTTCTCTCAATAATATAAGTTGCAGTGCCCACTGAGACGTCACTGGACCCAATAATAACAATCTGGTTAGGGCTAAATAAGCGCCTTATATCTTTAAATAATTGTAACAATTTTCATTTAAATCAGCCTAAGCATATTAAAAATATTTAGAAAAAACAATTTTTTTCTTAAATTTTAACGTCCTTTATCTTAGTAAGAAAGCAACTCCGGACATATGTTTATAATAAATTTCTTATAAAATAGCATTTTATGCTTTATTTGTTTTCTGGGAGATTAAATTTAAACAAAATATTATTTGGCTTTTCTCCAGAATAAAATTTAAAAATGTTTATTTAATATTTTAAGAAAATTAAAACTTTTTACATTATGAAGAACTATTCTGCTCTTACACAATATAATAAAAGTAATTATTACTTTAAAAGAAATAAAATAATAAAATATTTAATATTAAGTTACCTACAATACAAAGGTTTCAATCAATAAACAAAGGTTCACTAGCACTCGGTTGAAATTATTTTAATGCAATAAAATTAAATATTAATAAGACGCCAGACGAGAACTGGGCCAATGGTTGCGTCTTAAAAATGTGGTAAATAGTTTACCAAAAATGTGGCAAACAGTTTACCTAAAAACTTACTGATTAAACTTGTTAGAAAACTGAAAAAATAAATAAAAATGAAATGTCTGATGGACACTTTAGAGTTTGGCATTACTTTTGAAAAAATTAACCGGTAAAAGATTTACCTATTAGGTATCTTAACCAGATAAAAGAATAGTAAAAATGTTTAGCCATATAATAAAGTATTTAATGCCTTATTTGTTTTCTGGGAGATTATATTTAAACAAAATATTATTTGGCTTTTCTACAGAATAAAATTAAAAAGTTTATTTAACATTTTAAGAAAATTAAAACTTTTATACATTATGAAGAACTATTCTGCTCTTACACAATATAATATAAAAAGTTATTATTACTTAAAAAGAAATAAAATAATCTCCCAAAAACAAATAAAGCATAAAATCCTTTATCATATGGCTAAACATTTTACTATTCTTTTCATCTGGTTAAGATACCTAATAGGTGAATCTTTAACCAGTTAATTTTTTCAAAAGTAATGTCAAACTCTTAAGTGTTCATCAGACATTTTATTTTTAACTATTTACCACATTTTTTAAACGCAACCATTGGCCCAGTTCTCGTCTGGCGTTTTTTATTTTATTGCATTAAAATAATTTTAACCTAATGCTAATGAACATTTGTTTATAAATTAAAACCTTTGTATTGTAAGTAACTTAATATTAAATATTTTATTATTTTATTTCTTTTAAAGTAATAATAACTTTTATTATATTGTGTAAGAGCAGAATAATTCTTCATAATGTATAAAAGTTTTAATTTTCTTAAAATGTTAAATAAGCTTTTAATTTTATTCTGGAGAAAAGCCAAATAATATTTTGTTTATAAAATAGCATAAGAACTCACACCTTAAATTTTTGTATCATTGTTAGCAAAAACTGTATGTATTTTAAATTGAAATTAAAATTGGTGTAATACATTTTTTTATTATTAGCTTTATTTAATTTTTTGCTTTTGCCATTATTTTGTAGTGTTATATCAACCAGATCTAATAAGGTATTGGGAAAAAGGCTAAAAATGTACAATCTAAATTGCGCACCAATTTTCTCAATTTATCATTGTCTAAAGTTAAATTTTAAACTACGATCCATCAACATTAGTTTAGAAGCACGTCTTTACCGTGTAAAGTTCCACCAGATTGTATGGGCAAAGCTGAAAAAATTGTTAAATTCCAAATTTATCATTGTAATGAAATGTAAAACAAAGTTATAAAATATTTACATTTTAGACAATAAATTCTTTAAAAGTTTAATAAATAAAAGACATACACAGTGTCATTTTAAAAGATACCACTCAAAATAGAATAGAATAGAATACGAATAGAATAGAATAGAATAGAATAGAATAGAATAGAATAGGAATAGAATAGAATAGAATAGAATAGAATAGAATAGAATAGAATAGAATAGAATAGAATAGAATAGAATAGAATAGAATAGAATAGAACAGAACAGAATAGGAATAGAATAGAATAGAATAGAATAGAATAGAATAGAATAGAATAGAATAGAATATGTGAGCCCTTATGAAAAATTTTAAAAAATGTATAAATACGTAGACTTTGTTTCTTAGGAAAACACTTTGTAAGCTTCTTAAATAAATTGTATTTTCTAGGAGTTGTCATAGAAGTCACATAAATCTTAAATAAGAAGAGAGGTTACGTGAGATATCTATTTACACATTAAAAGTCAAGTAATAAGCAACAAAGCTTAGTTTATTTTATTTATTTTTTAATATTTTATATTTCCAAATACAAGTGTTTGTCAAATGGATATCTATATGAGAAAACCTGAAAATTTCATTTTTGGATATTTGATTTACAGCATAATAAGTTTTTTTTATATTTTTCTTTTATATTAACTGATTTAAAATAAACACTATTTTAAAATCAACTTTTATTATTTGGTGTCATAAAAATTTTTTCCAAAATATTGTTTTTTTAAAACAAAACATTAAATCTAATATGTCAGTTAGTAATAAAGGTCATTTAACACAATCAATAATTTTAAATTAAATCGCCATGGAAAAATAGATTTATCATATATTATATTGCAAGACCTAGAAATTTATTTAAATAAACCATCCAATATATATAAGGTTTTGCTTAAAAATTGGTTAAACGTAAAATAATTTAATAAAAAAGACCGCGAAACGGTCAAAGCTCTTTATTTTAAAATTAAAATCCCGAGAGTGCGAAAAGATTGAGGGTTTTTTTATAATTAGTCATAAAACTATTTGCTATGGACAACCTTGCAAGAAAATTGGCTAGTTTATTCGATTTGAGTTTGTAGGCTAAGTGATAAATAGAGTAGATATGCAAACGCACTACGAGCACAATAAGGGTAGTTTTTCCCATGTATTTCTTATGGGAGAAATCGAATCGAGGAATCGATTTGCATTTTTGGTGTCATCCTAGGGGATGATTTTAAACCACGTGGTAGATAGGGGTAGTTTTAATAGATAGGGGTAGCACCTGACGTCATCAACCTTAAAATTAAAAAGTCTCGGCAGCGCCGGGAGTCGAACCCGCAACACCTGTGTGAGAATTAAGGCCTTATTTACACTCAAATAACATAATTATTAAAAATTTTAGTACTAATATTTGTAGATTTATAAAAATTAAATTATTAGCAAAAAGAACAACTAAAATCGGTCTACTAGAAACCGAAATATACGTTAAAAACTGTTAAGGCCCTATTTACTCTCAAATAACATATTTATTTAAAATAATTGTTTAAAAAAAGAATGACTAAAATCAAACCACTAGAAGCCAAGATATACGCTAAAAACTGTTAAGGCCCTATTTACACTCAAATAACATAATTATTAAAAATTTTAGTATTAATATTTGTAGATTTATAAAAATTAAATTATTAGCAAAAAGAACAACTAAAATCGGTCTACTAGAAACCAAAATATACGTTAAAAACTGTTAAGGCCCTATTTACTCTCAAATAACATTTTTATTTTAAAACATTAGTGTTAATATATTTATTTAAAATAATTGTTTAAAAAAAGAATGACTAAAATCAAACCACTAGAAGCCAAGATATACGTTAAAAACTGTTAAGGCCCTATTTACACTCAAATAACATAATTATTAAAAATTTTAGTATTAATATTTGTAGATTTATAAAAATTAAATTATTATCAAAAGAATAACTAAAATCGGTCTACTAGAAACCGAAATATAAGTTAAAATCTGTTAAGGCCCTATTTACTCTTAAATAACATATTTATTTAAAAAATTAGTGTTAATATATTTATTAAAAATAATTGTTTAAAAAAATAATGACTAAAATCAAACCACTAGAAGCCAAGATATACGTTAAAAACTGTTAAGGCCCTATTTACACTCAAATAACATAATTATTAAAAATTTTAGTACCAATATTTGTAGATTTATAAAAATTAAATTATTAGCAAAAAGAACAACTAAAATCGGTCTACTAGAAACCGAAATATACGTTAAAAACTGTTACTAATACCTGGGTTTCAATTATACCTCGTTTAGCGTTTTAATTATCAGATCCTCCAATAGCCTAGTGGTATATGGCGTTGGATTCTCACACAGGTGTCGCGGGTTCGACTTCCGGCGCCGGCGCTGCCGAGACTTTTTTAATTTATAGGTTGATGACGTCAGGTGCTACCCTCATCTATTAAAACTAGCCCTATCTACCACGTGGTTTAAAATCATCCCCTATTTTGGGCCACGCCCTAGGATGGCACCAAAAATGCAAATCGAACCTTAAATTTCTCCCATAAGAAATACATGGGAAAACTACCCATATATGTTAAATTTTTTTCTAAAGAAAACTTAGAATAAAGCAAAAAAAAATTACTGATAATAACATTTGACATTTTTAACAATTTTGACCACCAGTTTGGATAAGAAATTTATTTACTGGTATACAGTACTTGCAATTTAATCACTTATCCAAACAATTTTCTTTCAAAAATGTTTTAATTGGTCTTATTTCGTAAGAAGGGAGATAATCATATATTATATTAGAAGACCTAAAAATTTAATTAATTAAACTACCCAACAATATTTTGAGTAAGATAAGTAAGTCTTGGTTTTTATTTTGATATTAAATATTCAAGTACGCAAAGCGGTTGAGAGTTCTTTTTAAAAATTAGTGTCCATAAAACTACTTGCCAAGTAAATTTTACAAAAAATAATAGGGTAGTTTATTCGGTTTAAATTTGTAGTTCGTACATTAGAGCCAACAACACAGAATTTTACTGATAATAAAGTTTACCACTTCCTTTTAATTTTGACAATTAGTTTGGGTCACAGAAATTTATTGGCGGTTAAACAGCACATGTTGGTTTAATCACTTATCTAAACAAATTTTATCCGAAAAATGGTGGATTCTAATTGGTTTATTTTCTATCAAGGATAAAATTCTTCTTTAATTTTTATGACTGGGGTAAATGCATTGTTTTGTCATATGTTATATTTTTACACGAAACGAAAGGTGATTGTTAGCATAACTTTTACTCTTATAATTTAGTCTCATAAAGTCAGTAATGTGAATAATATTGTTTTAAAGAAATACCTATTATATTATTGGTGTTATTTTTGTTTTGTCAGTCATTTTCAAGCAAGCCGTTAAAATAGGAACTATTAATTTAATTTTTTAAGGAAAATTTAATGTTAAATTAACTGTTTCGACATAGCCATGGCACTACTAAACAACGATCAAATTATCTATCGTACCAAAAAAATAAAAATGTTATCGGATGTTAAAAACCTGCCTTAAAGCAATAACCGATATACTTAAAAATTTTATACATTTAAAAAACATTGAACTTTTAACTTTCCTATTAATTTTTTCGTGCCAAAGAGCTAAGGATTATTAATTTTAATAAAGGGTTGTAGGAGTCTACTTCTTTATTTTTCCTTTATAAAACATAAATTTAAGGACCAGCTGGTAACCTTCCTATTTACTATTTGTTTTTGTTACATTTATATACGGAATTTTAATTAGAAATCCATCTAATATTAGTAAAAGATTTGAAAATGTTTTGCTTTTCTTTTAAATATGATGTTAAAATTATGCATTTTTAAGAGATAAAAGAAATATATAAATTCCCAAGACAACCCAAGAAAAATTCGCGCTTTTAAATCTATAAATTTTTAAAAATCTTCAGACAGCGCCATATTTTTAAAATTCCTTTAGGACCGTGAGGTAAAGTATACGTATGGATATTTTCTATGCACCTTCGTGGTATTTGTGTCACATATGTTTTGCTGTGTGCATAGTAAAATCCTAAATTTGCAGTAGTAAAATGCGAAAAAGTGTTTGGAATCTCTTTATTCTATTTTTTAATAATAGGGAAATAAAAACCAAAACCTTAACCACTAATTACTTTAACCTAATTTGGTATTATTATGTACAACCAGTTAAAATTAATGACCAAACCCAGATCAAATCGGCTGGTACTAAGGAGCACAAACCCTAAAAATAAAAAAAAACGAAATCTAATATATTATTAGCATTTATTAAATGCTAATGTACGTTCGTGTGTCCACGATTTTCGCTATCATCCGCAACTCCGATCGACTTCCCGTCGGGGCTACAAATACCCCTTGGTCTCCCATTGTGAGTAAGGGAGTTTGGTCGGGGTGGGTGGAAGTGGGTGGTTGTGGGTGGCAAAAATGTAAAATATGTGTAGTGGCGCCATCTGTTGTCGAGTAGTTGAACTTCATTCAGAACAACGGCTATTTGGGTCTCATATAAACTCCCGAGCGAAGCCGGGAATCATAGCTAGTCTAATATATCTAATCTAATATATTATATAAAATGCTAATGTACGTTCGTGTGTCCACGATTTTCGCTATCATCCGCAACTCCGATCGACTTCCCGTCGGGGTTACAAATACCCCTTGGTCTCCCATTGTGAGTAAGGGAGTTTGGTCGGGGTGGGTGGAAGTGGGTGGTTGTGGGTGGCAAAAATGTAAAATATGTGTAGTGGCGCCATCTGTTGTCGAGTAGTTGAACTTCATTCAGAACAACGGTTATTTGGGTCTCATATAAACTCCCGAGCGAAGCCGGGAATCATAGCTAGTCTAATATATCTAATCTAATATATTATATAAAATGCTAATGTACGTTCGTGTGTCCACGATTTTCGATATCATCCGCAACTCCGATCGACTTCCCGTCGGGGTTACGAATACCCCTTGGTCTCCCATTGTGAGTAAGGGAGTTTGGTCGGGGTGGGTGGAAGTGGGTGGTTGTGGGTGGCAAAAATGTAAAATATGTGTAGTGGCGCCATCTGTTGTCGAGTAGTTGAACTTCATTCAGAACAACGGTTATTTGGGTCTCATATAAACTCCCGAGCGAAGCCGGGAATCATAGCTAGTATATTATATAAAATGCTAATGTACGTTCGTGTGTCCACGATTTTCGCTATCATCCGCAACTCCGATCGACTTCCCGTCGGGGTTACAAATACCCCTTGGTCTCCCATTGTGAGTAAGGGAGTTTGGTCGGGGTGGGTGGAAGTGGGTGGTTGTGGGTGGCAAAAATGTAAAATATGTGTAGTGGCGCCATCTGTTGTCGAGTAGTTGAACTTCATTCAGAACAACGGTTATTTGGGTCTCATATAAACTCCCGAGCGAAGCCGGGAATCATAGCTAGTATTATATAAAATGCTAATGTACGTTCGTGTGTCCACGATTTTCGCTATCATCCGCAACTCCGATCGACTTCCCGTCGGGGTTACAAATACCCCTTGGTCTCCCATTGTGAGTAAGGGAGTTTGGTCGGGGTGGGTGGAAGTGGGTGGTTGTGGGTGGCAAAAATGTAAAATATGTGTAGTGGCGCCATCTGTTGTCGAGTAGTTGAACTTCATTCAGAACAACGGTTATTTGGGTCTCATATAAACTCCCGAGCGAAGCCGGGAATCATAGCTAGTATTATATAAAATGCTAATGTACGTTCGTGTGTCCACGATTTTCGCTATCATCCGCAACTCCGATCGACTTCCCGTCGGGGTTACAAGTACCCTTGGTCTCCCATTGTGAGTAAGGGAGTTTGGTCGGGGTGGGTGGAAGTGGGTGGTTGTGGGTGGCAAAAATGTAAAATATGTGTAGTGGCGCCATCTGTTGTCGATTATTTGAACTTCATTCAGAACAACGGTTATTTGGGTCTCATATAAACTCCCGAGCGAAGCCGGGAATCATAGCTAGTATTATATAAAATGCTAATGTACGTTCGTGTGTCCACGATTTTCGCTATCATCCGCAACTCCGATCGACTTCCCGTCGGGGTTACAAATACCCCTTGGTCTCCCATTGTGAGTAAGGGAGTTTGGTCGGGGTGGGTGGAAGTGGGTGGTTGTGGGTGGCAAAAATGTAAAATATGTGTAGTGGCGCCATCTGTTGTCGAGTAGTTGAACTTCATTCAGAACAACGGTTATTTGGGTCTCATATAAACTCTCGAGCGAAGCCGGGAATCATAGCTAGTTGTTATATATAATTAATGTCACATATTTGCTATAATCCAATAAAACCACTTTTAAATACTCTGCTCAAAACTTACCTCTAAATTATGTCAACGCAACGCCTAAATATCAAAACTTTCTTTCAAAACCGGAGCATAAACAAAACGAATGAAGTTAGATACGTGTACTGTGTGCCGGAGAACGCGAGAATTGTACCCGCTCTGTCTTATTTATTAATAAACGCGAAAGTAGTTTAGAGCACGGGCATAAATTAACGTGTCTCCAGGCAAAAGTCGAAGCTTAAACAGTAGTGTCGGATACGGGAGAATTTTAGTAGCAATATTTATTGTTGATTATGATTATACGGTGTAAATAAATCATTAATTATACGTTTAATTTTAACAAGTATACTACTTCGTATGTTAAGAGTTATGTAATGTTATATGCAATTATTGGATAATTTAAAAATAAATCAACATTTGAAAATAAATACGGTGCAGTTACTACTGCAGGTTAACAGTTTGATTTTTAAACGGAAGTTTTTAATTAAACAAAAAGGAATACCTACTACTTTTGATCTTCAAATTATTTATTTATCTACTAGTAAAACTGAGACATACAACAGAGTTTTTATTAAGAACATTGGAAAATATGACTGGCTTTGTTGGTGTTCGGTCACCAATAAGCTGTTTTTTTATGTATGCTTATTAAGAAATAACAGCGTGGACTAAACATCGGGTAAACAATCTAAAACATATAGCAGAATCTATCAAAAAACATTATATAGTTATAGTTAAAAACAATATAACAAAATTTAAATAAAAATAAGTTACTGGTTAAAAAATAAAAGTGCTTTAAAAGTTTTCTTAATGTGCACTACTTTTCTCATTGTAAATCCAGGTTCGGTGCGGACTCGGTGCGGTTATGTGTGGCTAGACCCTAAAAAGTAGCGTCAGGCCACCGAATGTTAAGTTCATTTTTAATAATATTTAATACATGTGTGAACATATAGATACATATCCACGAAAGGCTTTTTTGTTTATATTGCATGTTTTTCGTCCGTAAAATCAAAGGAAAAGTCGAAACAAGTTGGAACAAATTTTGTTGTTGCTGCGGTGGAGACATTCAATTCTCAAAGTTTCTCGTATTGTAGACTTCCATGACAATGTGAAAGGTAAACAACGATAAACCAAATTGAAACTGTTTCTGATTTAAGTTGCTTTAGTGAAGACAAAAAGTTAAAACCTGTTGACATTTGTTCCGCAATTTTGGAACACAAAGGAACATTTTGTAACAAAAAAATGCTCATTGTTGCTTTGGTGGATACGTACCTTAATATTCCCATAAGTTGGCCATTGTTGCAACAATAAAATAAAAATGTTTCTTTTTGTTTTGTGTTTCCATTGCAAGTTGGTAAAATCAAATTGAAAGTGGAAGTTGCTGCGGTGGTGACATTCAATTCTCAAAGTTTCGCGAAATGAAGACATCTACGACAATGTGTTAACATTAAAAACGGTAAACAAAACTAAAATTTGTCCTTATTTCAGTTGCTTTAGTGGGGACAAAAAGTTGAAAACTGTTGACATTTATCCCGCAATTTTAAAACACAAAGTAATATTTAGTAACAAAAAGTTTCTCATTGTTGCTTTGGTTAGCTTAATGTTCATTTTATTATTGCGCTATAAAAAGTTGCGCTACAAAAACTATTAAAGACTGTAAAAAAACTAAAATTTGTCCTTATTTTTCAGTTGCTTTAATGGAGACAAAAAGGTAAAAACTGTTGACATTAATCCTGTAATTTTGAAACACAAAGCAACATTTAGTAACAAAAAGTTTCTTATTGTTGCTTTGGTTACCTTAATGTACTTTTTATTATTGCGCTCTAAAAAGTTGCGCTAGAAAAGTATGCGCGTGAGTAACTGATTTAAAATTTTAATTAAATTCCTAATTTTGGGGTTTAATATTAAGTTGTTTATTTATTTGATTGCTTAGATGTTTTGTATATCTAAAAACAATTACAAAAAATTGTTTTCCAGAAATCTGTTTAAAGTAATAATAAATGTTTAACTAAAATCACATTTAAACAATTTTCTTAAAAAGAATTAACAAAGCGAGAAAACAATACAGTAAATAGTTTTAAACTTTATTTAATACCTGCATATTTAATGCAATTTTCATATAAATCACTCTAAAAGCTTTATTAAAGTTAACTTTTAGCCTGACGCCTTCTTTGGACAAAACGAGTTTAAATTGTACCGAAGAATTCAAAACTTTTCCCGAAGTTATTCGATAAACTTGATGCTATTATAAGTTTTGCAGGATTTGTAGGACAAAATAAAATAATATTTTGCATCATCTTGATTTTCCTTTAGTTTAAGAAATCAAAGACATAATAAACAAAAGATTTAGAAAGTTGTGATGGTGCAGATCAGTAATCTGCCAGTTATACAGCGTGTCTTCAAAAGTTCTTTCGGTACGTTTTCCTAGCGACGGGTTTTCTCCGCCGTGTCGGACGAAACATGCTGACGGAATACTGCTGCCCATGTACAAGGTTTTTCTAATTGCGTTAAAAAACTTAAGGGCGTATTCATAAAAAAATAACAATAAGCTACAGGTAAAGGTAAAATTTTTCGAAATCTACCGTACCAATTTTTAAAAATTAAAAACTGGTAAAGAATTATTAAAGATAACGTACTATTTGACCTTCTTTTCTTTAATATAAATACTAAGTTTGTGGATGGTAGATAATCAATTAAGATCTATATTCTATGTTTTTTAAATAACTAAAAACCCTTCTTTTATACATATTCTCTTTAAATAAGAAAAGCTTATCAGCTACAATATAGTTTCTAAAAAAGCCATCCTTTAGTCACGAATTTAAAAGTATTTTGGAATAACCTTTATCGTACTGTATTTGGCAAATAAAAAAATATCTAATGTGGAATTTATTGTATTTTAACCACAAAGGTAAGGAAATCATCATTAAATATTTTATTATTCATAAAGAAAGATTATTTTTACTTACAATTTCCCTGACTGCCGTTTAAAAATCTCGATGATTTTCTGAGAACAAAGTTGTTTTATTGTTTGCCCTACAGTATATTTGCCTTTTATATTGTGAAGACCCAATATAAAATAGCATTCATTTAATTAGGTTAATTAACATAAAAAACAGTAAACAATTTTTTTATAAAAGAAAAAAAACATTGTGTTAGAGTTTTAAGGCAAGTTAAATAATTTGCCACGTCAAAATAGTGACCATTAAACAACCACAGGGTCATGTGTGTATAACCGCCAAAACAAACGACTGCTAATTTGATATTTAAACACAGGACAATTTTTAAAAAGTGTAGTAGAAAGCCGACTTTCAAAATCTGGGTGTTTTTTCTTCCGACTTCTGCATATTTAGAAAGGGGATATACGCCTTGTGTATTATTACCCGACAAAATTTGTATTTGGTTTAAAATATATATTTTTATTTTTTTTTGTTAAGATTTTGCTATAAGTATTCAATACATCATCTGACTAACGTAGCTCAGGTGACGTATTTGGACCAAAAATAATACGTTGTCGCAATATCGATGTATATCTGGTAAAGTAGATATTTACTCACTTATTACTTGCAATCAATGCCTAATTACCCTAAGGCTCAGTCTGACACCAACTATATTTCTTCTTTAACCAATGATTTATTTTGCTGCATCATTGGTTTCTCGTTGATCTTAATCCGGTCAATTTAGACATTTGAAGTTACTAAAATTCTCATTAAGCTGAAAATAAACAAAACTAAAAACGAAATGTCAAAGCTCCCCATTATTCCGACCTGTACAAAAAGTTGACTTAAGGTTTAATGTTAAAAAAAATCGTTTTGTGCAAATTTCTCAAAAACTGTAAGTTCTATTGCGTAATTATCTATTAAAAAAATTGTAGACCATAAAATTATCTACAAAAAGTTATTAATAATTTTTTTCCTAAATACAATTGTATCTGAGATATAACGAGGCAAACAGTTGCAAGCGTCAAAATATGCACACCACCACGGATGTAGTGTACCTGGTGCGTTTTTACAAACCTACCTTTATTTTTAATGCTTCATTAGATAACATTATAAAATTTGGAGTTTTTATTTTAAAAAATGGGTTTCTGGTCGTTTTTAATATCATTTTTATTCCTATTTTTAAACACCCTGTATTAATAATTTTAAAAACTTTATAAATACTTAGTTAAATTTAAATAGAAAATTTTATCCCAAATTAAATAATAAGGATTTTTTTATAGGAAAAATTAATGATCACTTTTGGGTCTAAAAACGTCATTTTTTGACCAATTAACTTAAATATGCACTTCCGGTATAACAGGAACTTCCTAAAAGATAATATATTTGTCATATAAAGATCAATATTACTTAAACTTAGCGCCAAAATTTAAAAAATGTATCTTGAGTAGTTTTCGAAATCCTTTAATAGGACTTTCACCGTGAATAATCCTGTACCTATACTTGGCGTGCATATGCATATTATAACGCTTGCACCCTTCACATCCTTATATCTTAGAAACGGTCAAATTTAGGGAAAAATTACCAATACCTTTTTGTAGATAATTTTATGATCTACAATCCTTGTTTTGGATATATTTGCGATAAAACTTACAGTTTTCAAGAAATTTGCGAAAAATTAATTTTTTTACCTTTCACATTAAGTAATTTTTAGCACCCATCGGAATGATGGGGAGTTTCGACATTTTGTTTTTAGTTATGTTTTGAACAATTTTGTTCATTTTCAGCTTGATGGGAATTTTAACTTCAATCTTATGTTTAGGTCTAATTTGACCGGACTATATCCATTATCTTTCACGAGTAAATTAAATTTAAAATAAGAAACACTGTAATACAAGTTTCTTTCACAGAAACCTAACATGGGTATAGGCGCGCTTGTGGCGGCTTCGATTGTATCGGCAAGCGTCGATCTCTGGAGTTAAGCAGTGAAATGCGCGCCCATAATTTGGATGGGTGATCGGCACCAGCGGTGTTTTGGGCAACGGCACACGGTGTTCTGCTCGGGGATGCGGACCGAGCAACAACCATCCAAGTTATGGAATGAATGGTGTGTGAATGGGAAGGAGTAGGGGTCAAGGTACAATAAGCCTTCAGGCTGCAGTGCACCACCTAGGGGGCGGTCGTCGGACCTGGGTGGGATGACCCCGAAAGGGTGAAAAAAACATGGGTATACGTAATATAAGATAATTATGTTTTACTGTTAGAAAATTTATTTGTTTGGCCCAACGAACTGTCGACACCAAAACTAAAAATAAAATGGTGTTAAAAGTTAAAGTTGTTGTAAATAGAAAAGAAACATAGTTGGTGTCAATACTAAGTCCTGGAAGCACCCCAACAATAATTTGGATAAATAATAAAGCGTTATCATATACAATAATTAATATACAATGCTAAGATAAAAAAATGAAAGAGAAAAAAAGCCAAGCACAATGTTTACTGAAAAGATCGATCACATCATTCCAAACTTGGTTATAACCTTAGGATATAATAAAAACAACTATTAGAAATTCATCTTAAATTCCATCCTTCATTCAATTACTCAAATATAAAAACAATGTCTTGTAAAAAGGTAAATCGTAAAAATTAAAGAATATGTAGCTGCAGAACCATCTCCATTATATAAACATTTTTATATACTGTCATTTTTAAATGATTGGAAATTGAAAACTGGACGCTACTGTGTTTACATTTTTAAAAAGCTTACAAGAATTCAATATTTATTTTATTTCAAGAACTTTTATGTACAGTTTATCGTTTTATTCTCTCATTTTCAACAAAAGACAATATCAATAGCAGTGTATTGAAGCTAAAAATTTTTGTGCTATTTTCACTCTTAAATAAATTTTATTGTCGTATCAAATAACGCTTTTGTGAGTTTTCATTTCTGTCTCCAAATACTTGACTTTCTTGTAAATTACACCTTCTAAAAATGAAAAAGCCTATAAATAAATAATAATGTTTATTGGTATGAAAGAAAATATACAGTGTGGTCCATAAAGTATGCAAAAATAGTAATAGTACATTACGTACCAATGTGGAAAGTGTTTTATTACTTTTAAGAGACAATAATGAAACTTTTCACCGAGGTTTATATTATATTTTATTTGCAACCTGATTTTTTTTAGAATATTTATCTCAATTTATTATTTATTTAAAAATGTGTCAATTAAAAAAAAGGATTTTAATTTGTTAAATAATTACGCAACCAGATTATCTCGCGCAATCGTGTAACATAGATGTCTAAAATGTCAGACAAGATGTCAAGTAGGCAAACTTTTGAATTTTTGCAACTGTTTCTAGGGTTACTTTTACTTTTGGCTTACGGGAATAAAGTAAACGTTTGTCCCATAGGCCGAAAGTAAAAATCAGAATAGTAACACTTTCAATGTTTTAAAAAGTAGATAATGTTAACAATAAACACATGGCTGTAAATAACCTTTTTTTTGTTTGTAATTTGCCGGATTAAATTTTTCATAAAAGTTACAGCATAATCCCAATAGTTATTTTCGTATCAAGGTCGTAATATACCACTTTTACGCCCGCGGCTAATCAGCTGTGGGCGTAAAGTTCTTGCCCAAGCTCCGCTAAAGCCGCGTCCTTACTTGCTACTCAATGCTGTAATAAACAATGGTATCTAACATGTATTTTAAATTTTATAAATAGCAACAAGTTATTATCATTTCATATTATTGTCAACAAGGTATAGAAATATGTATTAGCAACAAGTTTTTGTAACATGTTCCTAAGTGAGTACACGACTTTAGGGTAATGAACACTTGTTTAAAACATATTAATATTTTACCAATTATTGTATCTAAGTTGGTCGATTTTAGACGCAGAGTAATAAAGATATTTGTTTATTTATAGAAAATATTTTTAAATAACTAGAGTATTGTTTAATATTTTTCAACACCTTAACTTTAAATTGGTGGTCAAATAAAACAATGTAAATTTGGTTAAATCTTACCAAAAAAACCTTCATTTATTTAAAATTAATAAAACTAAGTTAGTTATACCAATTTTAAAAAGTATTTAATCGTAATTACAAAAATATGTATGGTACTCGGGTATTTCAAAATTTTACGAAAACAAAAATATAGGTAAGGTGAATAAGAGGCCATGACCTGGTATTAATATATAACTTTTAATTGCAGTCTGAAAACATAAACCAACTTCTTTTAAAGAATAAAATTTTCTAAGAAATTGCCAATCAAAAAGTTTTTCATTTGTTGCACACTCATTGGACCACACTGTATATATTATGTAATAATATATAAAGTAATAATAAATTTACTTGCTAATTAAAATAATTTAAAAACTATTTATCATTTACTTGTGGCTAAGATATCACAACACCATATTTTAAGTAAACTGAGTCTTAAAAATATTTAGTAGTTTTTAAGCATTTTAAACTAAAATGTTTTTCCATTTCTCCGCAACTAAAAAGCTAATTAATTTTACATGGCAGTTTTTGGGGTTTTAAAGATATTTAAGCATTGCAGAACTTACTGAAAATGCATTGTAATTATAACTTAGTAGCTATTGGAGATGTACTATAAATAAAAGTGTAAAATTTGGCATAACTGCTGAAATAAAAATGAACTTTTTATTTTTATTGCTGTGCTTTCAAAGTCATACAAACTATTTTTCTTCTTTTTTTAAATGTAGATAAAAACATTTTTTTTGCATTGTCATAAATAAATATGCATTTGTAGCTCGGTGTACACATAAATTATAAACAGATTCTTCAAACTAAATATATAACGAGACCATTTTATGAGATATATTTTAGCTTATTATTTTTTATTGATACTTTTTTATACTAAAAAAATGCTAAATGGCCCTAAATGTACATTAGGGTTAAGGGAACTTTCTTTATCAGCAGGTTATAAATTTTATAGGCATCGCATTTTAAAAGAGAAAGATGATATATTACTGAAATAATTTCTATATTACAATATCAGTTTGATTTAGTCCTTCTTTAGGTGCGTCGTTCATATTGTTGTTTTGACAATATTTTTATTATTTTTTAATTATGAAAAACGACAAAAACCTCTACCTAATACTATACTTTTGACATACTTTGTGTTATACTCGTTAAACATTGCTTGCTTAATATACAGGGTGTTACAGAATACTGTTAAAAAAATTAGGAGCTAATTCTACAATTAAAAATATGAAAAAAGGTCATATTAATATGGGTTCGCAAATTGCTCGTTTTTAAGATACAGGTTGTAAAGATATTTTTTTATATCCCAAATATTCTTTTCCCGATTTTGTTTTCATTTAGCAATAATATTATTGGCATAAAGATGGTAATTTATTACTAACCTAATAATATTTAATAAGTCGAGTGGCGTCTCGAGCAGCAACTAAAGGAATATTTCTAATAAGAAGCGGAACGTCACTGACTTTTTAAATGTGTATTAAAATTTTGTGCTTTTTTTTTCAGATTGGGGAAATAAAAATACAGTTTTTATGTCTTATATTTTTTTCCTTCTTTTTTAACAACGTTTAAATAAATAACCTTAAAATTATTATTCCTTCCTTCATTGACTAAACTCTTTTGTTACTAAAGTTGTAACTTTATATTTAAAAAAGAGATTGTTTTTAGGTTCTTCTCCTTCATATTTTTCTTTTCAGAATAAAATTAAAAAGTTTATATACCATTTTAAGAAAATTAAAACTTTTATACATTGTGAAGAACTATTCTGCTCTTACACAATATAATAAAAGTTATTATTACTTTAAAAGAAATAATGTATAAAAGTTTTAATTTTCTTAAAATGGTAAATAAACTTTTTCATTTTATTCTGGAGAAAAGCCAAATAATATTTTGTTTAAATTTAATTTCCCAGAAAACAAATAAAACATAAAATTCTTATCCTTTGCCCCAACTATCGTCGTTTTGTCTAGACTGATAAAATTGTATAATATTTGTTTTAATATAATGCCAATTTGATATTTTTAAAAAAGTGTTGTTAACCAATTTGTACAAAAAAACTATACAGGGTGTTTATTAAAAAAATTACCACTCAGTTATTTGCGATAAGGGACAGACTTAAAAAAATCGCCAAAACACGTCAAGATATTTATTAAGGAAGAACGATTTTTACAAAAATTCATTCTTAAATAGAGAGGGGTGTCAAGTGATAATCATTTTAAAGCTTTTAACAAGTACTTTTTAACCCTAAAATTTAAAGTCAATATCTTTACCCACTACAAAATGGCAGTACTTTAAAAATTACCCTGATTACCTGATTGAAATGGCCATATTTACGAAATCTTAGAAAGTATTAAGTAAGTTGCTTGCTGTAATATTAATGGGGTATTTTCTAAAATAATATCTAAAAATAATTATAGGTAATTTATTGTTTAGGGTGCTTTAAAAAATATAAATTTTTATCCTATTCTGTATATTATCACTAGTATCACCATTAAAAACATTTTTAAAAAGCTTTAAGAAAATACCACAATAAGTACCGCCATTTTGTAGTAGGTAAAGATATTAAGATTATAGTCTAGGACCTAGGGTTATAAAGTACTCGTAAAATGATGTATCACTCGACCCTCTTTTCCATTTAAGAATTTTGGGATGGGGGCTCTAGTGGCTAAGGGGTAAGGGCGCCGTCCAATTTTTGGTAAGAAACGTTTCCTCTCAATAAATATCTTGACGTGTTTCGGCGATTTTCTTATATGTCTCTATGTTCGCAGATAACCAAGTAGTTATTTTTTAAATGAACACCCTGTATGCTATATATTTTTGAGAAAATAGAAGTTTATTTTTAACCAATATCCAAGCAAAATCTTTTCATTTTTATTATCTGTCCAATGATATTTTAAAGATAAAGCTTAGTGGCGAATTTACAGATTTGCCGCCCGTAAGCTATTCATTTTCAGAGCCTCTAAATTTTAATACCTTAGTCCGCAATCATATCAATAAAATTGTCTGTCAGAACTGGGGTAAGAACTCACTCAAGTTTTACTATAACTTGTTTTGAAATATACCTATTTTACTGGGGAGGAGCCGTGTTAATAAAAAAATAAAGCTTATTATTGTTTTATCTTACTATAATTAATTAATTTTAATTGGCATTTTTTGCAAAAGTTGGCTTTGAGAAAAAGTTTACAAAGATACCAATGTAAACATTTAATTTAAATAATCTGTGTACGAAATAAGCGCCTCATTTATGCTTATTCGGATCCTCCAAACCTTTTCTTACAACAAATAGAATAATTAACTGAAATTATTTAATTTTATACTCAGCAAATTGTCTAACTTTATATTTTAAGAAGATTTTTTTATTGTCAAGTAACAGTCATCCAATTATTATTTATTCGGTTAACTAAAACCAAAAGACTATAAAACTATTAAACTAGTTTCCTATTTAATAAAGATTGGTCAATTAAAGTAAGATTTTCTTTGCATAAGGAAAAATAACTTTCTAAAATTTAATTTTACAATTTAAAAATATACTGCAGCAATCATGATTAGACCATTAAGATTAAATTAAGTAAGCAGATCTTATAATACTTAGATACACGAAGAAAAAATTAAAGCAATTATTATCAGTGAAAAAATATGTAATCCTTATTATATTTTCACCGTAATATCAAATCACTATTACCATGTTCTTTAATTCTATAATAAATACATTAAAATTAGCTAGCCGACCCGTGCCTCTTTTTGCGTTAGTTATATATATTTTTTAATTTTGTTCAAATAAAATAGCCTACAGCACCCCTGAATTGTGTAGCTTTCTGATTGTGAAATAATTTTTATGATCGGTTCAGTATTTCCGAAAAGTAGCCCTTACAAACAAACAAAACAAAGTTACAATCTTTATTTTGTCTTAATATTAGTATAGATATAGCGTTTAGCAATTGTTTATGTAGAGATATTGATATATTTGGTATTTAGCACTGTATATAGAACTATATATCGATATTTGTTTAATATTTTCTTCGTCCAATTTTCAAATTCATATTTTGAGTGTGTAATATATTTTTAATTTTTAATAGACTTATCGGTTGCCCCTCAAAAACCGTCACTGCTAAAGCTATTTACAAAATTTAACACTAATTATTGCTCTTATCCTGTTTATAATAAAAATTTGGATTTTTATACGTGACCTGGTTTATTAAAATTTAAAACTTTTTGGCTATAAAGTTACCACTGAAAAATATAAACAGTATAACAAAACTACGAAAAACTTTTTAAAAGTTTTGGATGGCGTAAAAATAGTTCATGTAACTAATGAAGAACGTTATAAAACTTAACTAGATAAAACTACCATTTAAATGCTAATTCTGTTATAAAACTTTCAATAATGTTTTAAGTCGTTTACATTTAAAAGTAATAAAGTTATTTAAAGTAGTTACAAGACTGATTTACTTAAACTCTACACATAACGTATGTCCTAAAAGTTTTGGCACAAAACTCATTGTCTTTAATTTTAGCAAAAACAAAATATTTTTAAGTTGCCTTTGAAAACAAAAGTTTATTTACTTTATTTACTGTCAGTTGAGATTTATTTATTTTGAAGTTTTCGCTTTAAGATGTCGTATAAATTAGAAATAAGAAAAAGTATCTACAATTAGTTGGGCGGATACCCAAAGCTGAAATCTGTCGAATATTCCAGAATGAAAACATTTCACGCAGAACCATTTATAGAACAATAGCGGAGTGCGAGCAATACAGATCTTCTAAGAGTACGATATCGTTGGAATTGAGGAGGAATGGTCTTAAATATCGAAAGAGACGTAAGTGCCCCAAATACTCTCAAGCGCAGCATTAAAAAAAACGATAAATATTGTGTCCAAAACTTTTAGGACATACGTTATTTAATTTAAAAGTAATAAGTATTAAATTTTATTAAAATGTTATTTATGTACCATGTTCTTAATTTAGGGAACATAAATTATGCTTATTATTATGGTTAATTTTAATTATTGAAGTTATTGTAAAAAGTCTAATATAACTAAGAGTAAGCCCTCGGCTACGATAACAAGTAAAAGCTGCGAGCAGAGAGTTTTAAATCTCGGTACTGGCCAGTGCTGCCGAAACTTGGGTAAGCCGTACTCCTTCCCTAGCATATTGTACTAGATAAGGTTGCCTCGTAAGCCTTGCAACATGGCGGATCATACATCAGCATGACGTCACATATGTATTTTGCTCGTTAGTTTTAAATAGTGTATTTCGTGTTTTGACTTGTAATTTATGTATTTGTGCGATTTTTGGCAATTTTATTGTTGATTTTATTTTACTGGACTTTTGTAAAGCATTTGGATCAACAATAAAACCAAATATTCATTTCTGGCTTAAAAATTAGCTGCCTCTAAAAGGTAAACAACGGAATGTTTTTTTTTTTTAATATACTAGATCATTACAGTATTTTTTACTTTTTAGTATGGGTGAAATGATTTGCTATATAGCGACTTGCAAAAGCAACCGCTAAATTAGGCTAAATTCAGCTCGTGGTAACAAAAATTTACAAAATAGTTCGCGAATGGCTTTGATTTGAATTTCTTACAATAAAATATGTCTAAATAAAGCCTCCAAATAAATTTTAGTATTCAACAAATTTTGCGCATTAAAGCTATGAATTATAAAATAGTCCACTTGGCTACCATTGTAATTATAGTGGCTAATTTGCAGCTCGTGGTAACAAAAATTTGCAAAATAGTTTGCAAATGGCTTCGATTTTAATTTTTTACAATAAAATATGTCTAAATAAATTTCTCTCATAAATTTTAATAATCAGAAAATTTGGCGCATTGAATTGGTCATTGGCCACCTTTTAATTTTAGTCGCTAAGTTCAGCTCGTGGTAACAAAAATTTGCAAAATATTTCGCGAATGACTTCGATTTTAATTTTTTACAATAAAATATATCTAAAATATACCCTCTGATAAAGTTTCACCTTAAAAATTGTTTACACATTTTAGGTTTAAACTATTAAATAGTCCACTGGGCCAACTGCTGGTTTTGGTCGCTAATTTCAGCTTGTGGTTACAAAAATTTGCAAAATAGTTTGCGAACTGCTTCGATTTTAATTTCTTACAATATAATATTTTTAAATAAAGCCCTCTAAAAAATTTTAACAGTCAAACAATTTTGTGCATTAAAGGTATAAACTATTAAATATTCACTAAACAGCTTCCCATTTTTGGTCGCTAATTTTAGCTCCTCGTAACGAAAATTTGCATAATAATTCGCGTACGGCTTTGATTTTAATTTTTTAATATAATATATTTCTAAATAAAGACCTTTGATAAAATTTGAAAGTTAAAAATTTGCGCATTTAAGTTATGAACTATTAAATATTTTATCGGGCCACCTCCTAATTTTAGTCACCACACGGCTAAAAAAGATCTAGTAAATATTCATGCAACTGTAACCTACACAGTTACAATTTGTAGCACTATAGGTCCCAGGTACACGTTGTAGTAAAACTCGCTCCGTTTTTGTAGCAAATATTGTGCAGTAGTCAGGGCCGTATTAAGGGTATGAGGCGCCCTAGGCTAGAATTCCCAGAGGCGCCTATTTTCGTACAAAGAAAAAAATTTTGATGAGAAAAAAAAAAAAAAGCAAAAAAAAAAGGTCATTCTCTCCTTTTCGCCTCTATTTTATGTATATCCCCGCAAAAAGATTAGTTCTAATCCCCACCCGACTAAACTTTTTAGAAACTGCCCTGTGTGGCGCCTATTACTCCCTATCTGGAGCCTATTTTTTTCATGGCGCCCTAGGCTGCCTAGTCAGCCTAATGGATAATACGGCACTGGCAGTAGTATTTAATACTTTAGTAGCAGAGCTTCATGTAACAAGTATCTTAGATAGTATTTCAAGTTCCTCTTTTACCCAAAACCATGATCGTTTTAATTATATTTTTTATGTTTAAATAAAATAAAGTAATCATTTTAATTTCGCATCGCTAACTATAAGTTATATGTTCCTTCTTAAACCATAAAAAAGTTTTATTAAAGTCATGCCATTTTGACCTCAAGCAGTTTTTCTGCAGTTTAAAAAGTTATAGAGGAAAACTTTGTAAAGGTTTTTCTTCATTAAACGAATTACCTAACTAAAAGTAAAGTTTTACAGGCTATACCGTGGCTAATTTTAAACATAAAGTCGCAGAAAATACTTTAAGAAATGTATGAATATGGCGGTTCCAGCTCGAGGCTAAGTAAAATTAACAGTTTATTATATATATTTTTTAAATTTTTGTTATTTAATTAATTCAAAATTGCCTTTATTTGGGAAACAAAAAAATGGTTCAGGTGTTTACTAAAACGTTAGTTTAAGCAGATTGAGTTTAATACGCATATTGTATTATTACTTTTTCTAGCGTTTAGGGCGTAAACCAGATTATTAAAAAAATATATTTTCCTACGACCACTTGTGAAAATAGCAAATAGCACACTGATTTCATGCATAGAAAATGCGTTATATCACACTAGTGTTGCAAAGTACTTTACAGCACTAGTGTTGCAAAGTACTTTACAACACTGGTGTGATACATATTATGATGTCATTCTAAAAACTGCTATTGGTTTTGCAAGTGACATATTTATTGTAGTGACAGTAAAAAAACTTTTTATTCACCTTAAACGGTAGAACCCAAATTAGCGAAAATCATCTTATTTTATATTTTTATTAAAATTTACAAAAAATAAAAACATAAACAAAAATAGACATAACCACAAAAAACAACTTTCACTGACTGGCACAGTGTTGTCAGGTAAGTAGATCAAATTAAAATCTCCCTTCTACCTTAGAGCACGTACCTCCTAGAGGCAGCCTTGCCGCTTGACCGTCTCGACCTAAAGCGCCAGAGAAAAAAAGCCTATAGATCAAATTCCTTCCTCTCTTTCTTCTTGTACTCAAACAACTAGTTAAATCTTTTTTTTAATCCCTAATTAAACCTAAGGCTCATACACACTTTATGAATCCACTTTCTTTTATCCATTCATAAATAGAATCAGACCCTTCCGACGTTGCCAAATGCTTTCCATATTTTGCATGGTAACTGACGTTTGGTAGTCGTTTTTCCTTACTTTTAGGACTTTAGGTTATGCATTTACAATTTTCATATTTTTTCTTAAAAATATGAGAAAGAACTGTTATTTTTACTTAATTTTATATGTGATGTTCAGTTTCATTAACTCGTTTTACCAATTTTACCCCACCCAGCACCCCTTTTCACTCCCCGGTCCCGTAAGTTTATTTACTGATATTTTTTAAAAAACGAAATATTTTGGATATGCACCACTTACGTTTTATTTAGAAGAGTGTCTAAAATATGTAAAAATCGATAATTTTTAAAAACACTTATAATAGCAGGAAACCGTATTAAACTATTAGCGTTAGTACCTAACAAACCATACAATTTTTATTAAGTGAGGGCCTTTTAAATTCCAAAATGATAAAAGTTATATAATGCTTCTAGGTAGGTGATTTTCGATGTAAAAATATTGTCAAAACAGTATAATATAGCAGTGAGGAAAAGTATATATCACACTAGTGTTGCAAAGCAAATATCACCCTAGTGTTGCAAAGTTCTTAATTGTTTTTTATTTTTTCTGAACAGACAAACTTTAATTTATTTATTTTTTGGTGAATAATTTGTGGTCGTAGGAAAAATAGTGTACAGTACTCGTGTGAAAATGACTTTCTTACACTCGTGGGTTTGTCGCACTCGGCTAACGCCTCGTGCTACAATATTCCCACTCGTGTGAAATTAGTCATTTTCCACACTTGTAATGTAATATACTATTTTTTACATAACCCGTATACTGCAAGACCTATTTTTTTTTCAATATATGCTAATTCTATCACGATAGGTAGTTAGCCTATTTTTTATGTATGGCTATAGTTTTACAACTAGTAAAGATATGGTATACATATCAAATACAGTATTTTTGTATTGCTATTTAATATGTTTTATTTAAAAACAAAAAAATAATGAGATGTACAGGGTGGCTCCTTTTCGTTGACCATTCAAATTAAAAGATATAGAACAAATCTGATTGCACAAGATCGATTTGGATTTTTATAACAAATTCAGTGGTAAAAGTAAATCATTACTAACTAAGGTCTTTTAAAGATACAAAGTGTTTTTTAAAATTTTGTCAATTTAGCCAGGCACTTGAAACTCGCTTATTGTTAGAGATTAAAAAATATATGTAAATAGAGAAGTTTTAAAGATTTTTACGTAGGAGTTCAGTGGTAAGTCTATATTTTTCCTTTTACTCATATTTTAAAGTTGGGTTTTTTAAATAAAACGCTCTGTATTATTTAACATTAATAGAAGGGTCTCCTTAAAAGCCGTAAAAATACCATATTTGATATATTTAATTTGTGGTATTTTTAGAAATATACGCATTTTCAGGAGTTTTATAATAAAATAAATTCTTTTAAATATAACACCTAGTATATATTTTATCACCAATAAAAAATAATTTAAAATCATTTTAAAATTTACCACCTTTTAAATGATTTTCTTTAACAGTTTTAAAAATATGAGCTTTTAAGTCTTAATGCGTGTATCTAGTATTTTGTAGATTTAGATGGTCATATTTACAAAACTATAAGACATATACAAGGTCCGAGAATAGGATTGAACGTATTTAATTGGCCCCTATGAAGGTAGCAAAAATCATATTTCGATTTATTGTTACCAAAACCAAAAATATAATTCTGGAAATTAATGAAAATTCTTTTAGTTTGCAAGTAGAAATGGCGAATAACACGCGCGAGTAAATCTACTTTCATGTTTCTTAAATGTATCTCTTTACAAATTCTTTCTTTGAGTTGAGGAAATATTTAGGGACGAGTAGAAAATACTTTATGCTTCAGATATCCCCACAGAAAAAATCGGGTACGGTACGGTATTGTTCAAGTGGACTGCGTCAGGATAAACGATTTTACAGCAAAGATCCGTTGATTGTTTGGCCAATTGGCCATTGTAACACAAAATTTCCAACAGTAAACTTCAGTTTTATTACTCTTTGACGTTTGTCAAACAAACAATATTTCCATGGCAATCTTTTCAAAACAAATCTTTCAATCCTATTGCCGGACCTTGTACATACCAAATTTTGTATTTTGTTTAAGATCTTTATTTTTAAATGAAAAAGTAAGATAACAGGTATACAGAGTGTCCAAGAATGGGATTACAAGAGGAGAAATAGAACAACAAATTTTTGAATTTTGAATCGGCATTATGGGAAAACTGGTCACATGGTCCAAAAATAAGAAATACAAGATTTTACTCCAATTGGTATAATACCTAATAACAATTATAACTAAATGTAAGAAAACTGGTCTAGAGTAAAGTACATTATTATTTTAATAAATAAACAAAGTTTGTAAAGAATTAAATTTTATGTTTAAATTTAAAGTTAAAACAATAATGTAAACAGAAAAGTTGTTTGCATTTTTAACAGTTTAAATAAAAAATGAATTATTGGGCCTAAATGGGGAAAATTTTTGAATAGAATTATTATTTTTATTTTCTTTTTTTTATTAATGTATGTATTTTGTATTGTACCTATTAAATATTAACAAAAAAATAAATAAAACAAAAAATGAAATTATTATTATTTTTTTTTTAAGTAAGTTCTAATAATAACGGCTGAATATTTATTGATAAAAAGAATACAGTATATTTAGAATAGAAAAAAGTATATTTGCTTTTAATTTAAGCCTAATGGAAGTTGTCAAAGATAAAAAATAAAAACCAAAAGCACAGTTTTTAAACTTTTCTAAAAATACACATTTTTTTTTGTAAAAACTATGATTTTTAACTTCTTAACCCGATGCAATGCATTTTATGTTTTCCCAAATTGAGAAGAAACTAAATTTATCATCCTAACAATAAATTTAGAAAATTATTTATTAACAATTTTTAATAACAACTATTTACAGAATAACAATCTTGCTTAAAAAAGTGCTCAAAAACTAATTAAAAAAATTTAATTTTGAAAGTTGTAACAGTAATCAACTTAATAAAAAAATTGTTTACTAATTTGCTTTGCATGACCTTTAAAATTTTGAAAAAATATAAAAATTGGAAATTTTGTTGTTTTTATAAAAACTATAAACATTTGTTAATATTTTAAAAATAATAATATTAGGAAAAATTCTGACCACGTGACTGCATTTGTAAAAAGTCATAAAAAAATCTATATCTTTTTGATTATCAGCCAACCAAGATACAAAGAGTACCTAAAAATGCAATTTTTTAAAATCGCCCTGTAGCTCAGAAAACCCAGATGGCTATGATGGCATTGATTATAGCATCTTTTGTTTCACAAAAAGTAACTAGTATAGGTTTGCGAAAACCGCGAGGTTCTATTTTTATGCAACCAAATGGGACACCCTGTATAGCAATATCTTCTTAATGATTAACTTTTGACACGATGTTTATACAACAAACTACACTTTATTTTTAAACACTCTGTATATGTATCTAAACATTATAAAAATATACCCTGGATTCTCCAAAGCATATAACCTTCGTATCGACACACCAAATATACTCCTAAATATAACATTTCAAGTTACTAACAATAGCTTACACTAAGTTAACTTAATTACCAAACTATATTCCACTTGCATAACAAGGTAAATTCTCAGTTTCGAAATTTGTAATTACAATGGGAGCTTCAAAGCTTTACGGAAAGGCTACGCTGGTATTCTAGAGGACTTTAAAAGATAAATATTTTTTCTAATTTAATCGGGCAAGTTTTACAATAAATTAATAATACATTAGTTTTTGTTTAAGAACATAATTTGCAGTTTTCTTCTTAGCTTCCTACTTTTAGCAGTTTAAAAACGCTTAATACCTTAGTACTAAAGGTTCAAAGGTTTAAAGAAAACCTATTTTTCTCTAAAACAACATGTTTTAAAAAGGCCAGAATCAGATTAAAAAAGGAAACCTCCGCAGCTAGCAGTACTCTCTAGACTAGGGGTCAACAACTGGCAAACCGCGGTACGGATCTGGACCGCAAACCTAGTTTGTGCAAACCTTGTTAAGTACCTTTCCGCGCTGTCTTTGCTATAGTCGGTAGATCGTGAGTCATAGCGGTGTCCGAGAAAAACAATACCGGTGTGAGGCGAGTGGACGTTTAAGGTCGGACACATAACCGCACGAGCCCATGGCCGTTGCAAAAAGTTTTGTTTTTAATAACTTGCAATAATGAGTCAATTATAGCACGCTTTAAATTTCACCTGATCGTAAAATAAACTTTCACAAATGAGATAAGGTAACGCAGTTTTAAGGTTTGGTCACAAATAATCACACCGAGGCCTACACCGTTACACAGCCGTGTCTCGGTTTTGGCATGTACCAATGTAATTAAATGCCTTAGGCTTAACATCACTGCTTCGTACCCGACCACATACCCCGCACCGCATTTTAATAAGTAAACAAACATCACCAACAAACTGTTGTACGTCACGCCGCGTCGGCTGCGATGTATTTTTAGTCAGTTTGCATCGAAGTTGTGATGTTTACATTTTATTTGATTTCACGAAATAATGATTTTAAAAAACCTATAACACAAAAAATTACAATGTATTTGTAAGTTTAACTAACATATTACAAGATTTTACAATAAAATCAATGTTATAGTTTTTAATATTTAAATCACTTTTTCTTGTATTTTTTGTTTACAAAAACTAACTTTTAACCACTAACTTTTAATTTTTATACGTAATAAACTTAAATAAAAGGTGACGCCCGTAAACTCAAAGCTTGGTTCGGGAAACATCGGCGATATCCGATCCATGTATGATTTCATTAGCTGGACATGTTTCAGATCGTACGAGACACGGTCGTGCTATGGTGCGGGTCTTGTGGGACATCGGTGCGGTTATGTGCGGCTAGACTTTTACCTATACTACATTTAAAGATTGGATAAAAAGAAACAGAGATAAGTAGAAAAATCTGTTTTATTTAAACAAAGAAATATGTATACATAAAACAATAGACTTAGCTTAACAAAAACGTTTTTTTTTAAATATTTTTGAGGGCATGAAAAGTGCTTTAAAATATTTCCGAATTAATTTGCTCCACTTTTCTCTATCACCGTTAATCCTGAGCTTGCTGCGGTTATGTGTTGCCCACCTTTAATATGACGATCTGTTGTTGCATAACATAATGTGAGATGGTTAAGCAAAGGCAGCGTTTACAATGATTCTTCGAAAGACTTCAAGGCATTTATTTTTAGTATTAATCAGACGTCAGCAAACACCCAATTAAGTTATCTTAGCGATAAAGAAAACGTAACTCTAATTAAAGGAGTTTGTGACCAATGCTCTAGACACTATAGGGATCAAGAAGCAAACAAGTAGGTAAGACGTTTATAGCTTTTTTAAAGAGTTTGTAAAGAAATGCAATCTTCGTTCTTTTACATACATAAATCCACATTATACTTATGACCCATATTATTTTCAATTCCGGTAAAGCAATTCTAGTCTAAGATTTAACTATTATTAAGGTTTTAAAATTTAAAATTTATATCTTTTTTAGGATATTCTGACATCTTTGACATTTAATGTCAATGGCAATGTTTGGAAAAATGGTCTTAGTCACTTTGTCTGAATTTTTAGTAGTAACATTATTTTTCCAATTTAACCAATAAATTTAAATATTAAAAGAAGGGTTTTGCACTATTCTAAAAAATACTTGATAAAGAAGCACGATATATGTAAAATCTCTTTCAACAATAAAAACACTTTTTGATATTCGTGCTTGATCTAGATGAAGTCATTTACCGTAAGAGCTTTCACTTTGGAGAAATATCCTTTTATCCCTTTTGCCAACAATGACTTGATCGAAAAGTTTGTGAGGAAAAGTTTAGTAGTAAATAGACACGACAATGCATACATATGACGGACTAAGATTATTTAAATCCGATTTCCAAATAAAAACGTTATAAAATTTCGTTCAAAATAGACTTTTCCATTGACACGTATATTTAATGCAAATAGGTTAGAACAGGAATGGTAAACTTTTTCGTATCAACGTGCCATTTTTATACAAAAATGAAAAATGATGTCCTACGCGTGCTATAAATTATTTAAAGTCAGTAAAAATTTTAAAGAGCAAATAAAAAAGTCCCCACTTATCAACCTTTTTAAATATAAAACCCAATTATTTAGTTATTTTATAAAGTTTTTACTTTATACAATGCATGACATTTTTCATATCTTTAGGTATAACTCGCCCTGTATAATGCCATTTGCACTAAAATTTTGTAATTCTTAGTTTTCGACAATGCGACCAGTTTTTCTGAAATGCCTATTAGAAAGTCAAAAACTTTTGATCCATTTTTCCGCTTCTAACACCTATCCTGGGACACACGTTGTATATGTCGCAGGAAAAGGTTATTTTAGGCAAATGGCTTTTGCCTAGGCAATTGCCTTCTGGTTAGTTCTGGTGTATTTTTATTTTCAAATGCTATTTGCCTAGTCAAATAGCATTTGATTCTATTTGCTTAAGAAATTTTTAGGCAAATGGAAATAGAAATATTTGCATAACCGGACTGTCATGTAAAAATGCAACATTGGGGGAGGGAGGGTTATGGTTAGTTCTGGTTGGTTAAATCTAATTTTTTAATGGGTTTTTAAAAAACAAATTAAAAAAATAACCAACCAAAACTAACCATGACCGCCCCAATGTGACAGTTTTGCATGACCGTTTATAGCGCTTCGAATCAATCAAATTATACATTCTTTTGCTTTTTACGGTAGTCTGCAAAACACACTGGACGCCTAATATGTTATTAAATATATCACAGTCATTTGCCTAACAAGGATCGACGGCAAATGCATTTACCTAGGCAAATGGATTTTAAATAACAATTATTTTCATGAAGTAATTTTCCGAGGCAGAAAGTCATTTGCCTAAAATAACCATTTACTTGCGACAAATACATTGCGTCCTCCTCCCCTTTATCTTTTAAATGAAACAAGATATCGAGGTTGAGTAAATATGAGGAAAAAGAATGTCACTTAAACTACTTTTTAGCATAAAAATAATTTTTGTCACGTGATCTATTGCCAAGGAGGCACTCGCATTTTTTTTCAAATGGAAAGGGGTGTTATACAATATCTCGTTTAAAAGATCCTTTAATTCTCTACTCAACGACACTGTGTTTTTGAAAATCGGTCCAGCCGTTCCAGACGTAAAACCGTTTGAAATTTGACTTAAATAGTGTAAGAATAATGCTGTTTTAATGGTGTTGGCTTGTAATTCTGGAACGGCTAGGCCGATTTTTTAAAAAACAAAGTGGCGTTAACTAGAGATTTAAAGGAGCCCTTAAGCCATAAAACGAGGTGCTACATGAGCCCCCTTTTCATTTGGAAAAAAATTTGCTAGTGCCCCCTTGACAGCAGGCCCCGTGACCGGAATTATTTTTATGCCAAAAAGTAGTTTAAGTGACACCATTTTACCCAAATTTTACCCAATCTCGATATCTTGTCCCATTTAAAAGGTAAAGGGGAAGGGGAGGACTTTTATTATCTTTTCTGTATCCGAAAAAAGAGCTTATTTTTAAATAAAGCAAAATTCGATAAGAAAATGTTAAAGATAATTGGGTTTATGCATCTCTTCAATTGATATTTGGGAGGAAGGAGGGGAACAAAAAGCACTATTTGGTAATATGTAATAATTATTAATTGCCAAAGTTAAATTGTGTAAGTATAAAAAGCTTAAAATAATAAAATAAAAATAAATGATAAATGTCTTTATTACAACAAAAATAAAAATTAGTTTTAAGTGATTACTTTTTACGTTTTTATGAGAAATTTTAAAAAATTGACAAAAATATGTTTTTTGTACTCCAACGCTTTAACATTGAATTTTAAGATAAAATGTTACTTTTTATATTATTTACTTATGTAATTTAGTCTTATCTAAAATAATATAAATACATTTTTCCTTAAGCCATGTTTTATATTTTTTGTTACACTTTTTGTTAAACCGGCTTTTTAAAAATGCCATCTAAAAATTCTACATTTTCTGGTCTTTTTTTTAATATGTTTAATTTTTAAAATATTAATTTGCATAAAAAATATTTTATATTAAATATATGTAACCTTATTTATTATTTGCGTGTAGGAATGTCAGACGTATTTCGAGGTTAGAAATACGTTAAAGGATGTTTGTTTTTAGACTAAATATTTACAATTTTTTTAAATTTCTATATCTCTTATAAGATGTTGAGAATTTGGTCGAGTATAGAATTATATTAAAAAATGGTTTCTATTACACCTTTTCTATTTGTTAGCTCAGCTAAGATTTTTGTTTTGCTGAGCTGAGATAAGTTACAAAAGGAAAGCAACTAAAGATAGTTTAAAAATATTAGTATCAGATTTTATAATCTCGTTTCGATGTATCCATTCCATATTTCATAACATTTCAAGGTAACCTGCAAATTAGAGTAAATTATTAGTTAATTATTTAAGGCTTAAATGTCCAAACGTTTATGATGCGTTGCTAAAAGCCTACTACGGAATAATTAATAATAATCTAACATTAGTTATTTTACATCTTTCATATTTATTTAAAGCGAATAATTATAAACCTTTAAGTAAAAATAAATTAAATAAAACTATATAGGGTGGCCTACCATATTTGACACGGTTTGTAGCTGAATAACCATAGGGAAAAAAAACTAAACTGGAAGCATATACAGGTCGGGTAAGGTCACAGTATAAAATTATTTTAGTCTATACAGGTTGTCTCAAAAAAGTGTGATGTATCATAGGTATGTTTATTAGAGCCAAGTGTCTAATTTTATTCTTTTTTGTGATATTTGATTTTGCAGTGGTGCAATTTATTAAATTTTATTTTAACATCATTAATCATTTAAACTTCGAAATTTGTTACAAGATTGAAAAAGTCTGCCATAATATACCTAAGTCATATTGTAATAAACTGTTGTACAGGGTGATCAAAAAATAATTTTAATTTTTTGGGAAATTAAATAGCAATAACTTTTTTTGGAACTGTCCAAACTGTCTACCGATTAAGAAAATATCTAAAGTATCCAAGTGACATATTATAAAATTCAGCTTTTACAAAACAACAAAATAATAAATTTTATTTTATAACCTTAGGTACCTGGTACCTGCCAAAGCCACTATAAGTCAAACTTTATAGTCTTCCAGCGCTTCTACCTATGTTGGAAGCATGCGCTGACAAACTTTCAATTTTTACAAAATGACGAGGTCTGCCACTCACGGGCTCTTGGCCTATTATTAAAATTAATATTATATTTATTCTGTATTCATTTTAAAGTTTAAAAACTGATGACCGCTAATAAAAACATTTCATTCATTTATTTTTATTCTTTTATGCTTTATATATTATACATTTTAGCCTAAATATATATTTATATTAAATTATAATCGAATATAATTTAGTGATTAAAACCACCTCTATTTAAAAGGCCGTTTTTATTTAGTATAATGTTAAATTTAAATTTTCCTAAATTTTAAATATTTGCCCAAAAATATATAGTTTAAAATAATACTTAATATATAAACTTTTCGATGAATAAATATTAAACTAACTATAATATACAGGTTAAGCTAAATAACATAACACATAGGCAATGTAAGGAAAAGAGACAATCCAACTAAATCCCGGCATGTAAACATGCGTGACTAATACTGCTTGTATTGTTATTCTATACTCGCCGATGTACCAAAACTGTTTGCTCAAGTAGTTATGTATTTATCTAATTACTGTAAACAATTGTTATTATATTTAAAACCTTAACAATTCCAAAGTTACCAAATTTAAAAGCAAACAGTGTTAGGGTGAATACCGTATTTTTATTTTAAAAAATCTCCAATACTTCTTATACAACTTATATAACTTATAAGCACGCTACTAATAAGAGTATTTAAAAATTTTCTTCAATAAAAATGCCTCTTGGTGCTTAGTAGGAGCAGCTTAAATTTTATAAAAATATCTAAAAAAGATTTAAAGTTATAATAAACAATGATTTTTTCCTTAAAATTTAACACCCTGTATCTTAAAGGGTAAGAAGTTAGGGATATATGTTCATATAACCATTAACGTTAAGAAATTTTATACTGTATTTTTAGCCATATGACCATTAAATTACACCCTGTATACAAATAATTGTAAATGCGTTTTTTTAAAGAATATTTTGTAATTTATTTAAACGCTTGTTTATCGTTTTCGTATAACTTTTTATACGAAATACTAATGTAATGGAAAAGTTCCGCTAAGTAATAAATTCTTAGAATTTTATACCATCCGGTGAAAAATGTTCGCGAAGCAAAATATCTTTAAGTGCAAGGTATGTTTCTTTAAAGTTTCAATAATCGAACGTACTTTTTCGTTTTTATGGAAAAAATTTATGATATTATTGATAGTTTATGTAGAACCGAGATTTATTGTGTATAAAAAATTTTGCTTTATTTATTTAAAAAATTTATTAACGCCATATTTTTATTTACTATCAAAACTTTATGTTAACTAAAGTGGCAACGGATTGGACACCTTTGAGTCGGGTCTTGGAGATTTAATTATTATTATTTTTAATATTCAATTTATTTTTAAGAATATAAACATAACAATATTTATATTTACCATTTTTCCTATATTATAAAATTTTATTTTTTTTGCTTCTTAAAATATAACCATTTTTTTTTGTCGGAAATAAGTACACTTAAGTCATTGTTAGTTAAATGTAATATACAGGGTAATTCAAAAATCGATCACGAAATTTAAGGGGTGATTCTACTTGACAAAATAAGGGTGAAGCTTCATATATATTTTTTAAAATCGACAAACTTAACCAAACGATTCTACAACAAAAATAAGAAAAAACTTCATGTAAACATATTTCCTAAACGTCTTAGTTTTTGAACTACGGGGTGTTAAAAATTAATATTTTTTTAATATTTAACATTCCGTAGTTCAAAAACTAAGACGTTTAGGACATATTATGTTTATATGAAGTTTATTTCTTATTTTTTATTGTAGAATCGCCCCGTAAAGTTTGTCGGTTAAGTTACTGACACCCTGTATGTATGTAGGTAATTTGATTGAAATCGATAAAAACTTTGATGTCTATTGGTGCCTAAACGGTGAGGTTTATCGACTTTAATAAAAAGTACCTTATTTTTTAAGTTTTTGATTGTCTATAAAATGGCGCCCCCAGCTTTGCGATATCTGTCAATGTAAAAAGTTATGATGTAAATAAATTTTAAGTTTTAGGTAAAGTGCCCTCTGGCAGTATTAAGAAAAAGTACTTTTGTCTTAAAATTTTAGAATCTGCAAAGCTCGATTTGTGTGCCAAATATCAACTGGATAGGTTAAAAAAAATGCAATATGGCGAAAAAACCAAAATAAAAGATGAACTTTGATGGCTTGTAACTCGAAAACGAATGACATTTTGAAAAAATGTATATGAAGCTCTACCCCTATTTTGTCAAGTAGAATTATTTTTAGATTTTTAAATCACCCTGTATTTCAAAAAAAAATTCAATAAAAAAATAATTTCAGTTTTTTATCTTTGTGACAGCCCCTTAGGGCTTATGCCTAAGTACCAGAGTACTGTGGGTGTCGGGATAGTAGATGTTTAACCCATCTTTTCTCCTCTACCGTCAACGTTGTCCAAGCACTAAAACATGCAGTAGTTGCACTTTACAGCACCTTTTAGACAAGGCGGTAGTGCACTACAGACGTTGTTTTTAAATAACCATCATCAACTAAATTTACCTTAACGTTTTTTAATATGTCCGAAGAATTTATCATTTATAGTTTGCAATTTTTTTCATAAAAAATGCTTTAATTTGCCATTAATTATTTAAACTGTGTTTTGTTAATAAGATAAAGAAAAAGGGCTTTAAATTTTTTTTATAAAAACATTTTGCCCATCTGCCTTTACCCTATGTAAACAAAATACGGGCTAATCGATATTCTTGTACAAGTTTAGCTTACTAAATACTGACGTATTTTCGCTAAAGCTTCAATCCTTAATATTTTACAGAAACATGTAGTAATCAGAGTTTAAACTTGTTTTAGGTATTTGTGTAAATAATTGCTTGGATCAATAACTTATGCAAACGACAGTTAATACGTCTAAAATTGGAATTAAAGAATTAAAGGTATACATTTTTGTTATTTTTAAGATATTAACATTAACTTTAATAAAAATAACTGCCATTACAAAAGTAAAGTATTTGCTTAGTATACTTTAAAGAGGTCATAAAAAAATTAGAATTTACCTAAAAATAAAGCTCAATATTTATTTTTTTAAAATAAATTTCAGAAATATTTGTTTTTACCAATAACCCATATTTATAAAATAAATAGAGTTATTTTTTTATATTTTGCTAATAGGAGTAAATTTGTCCTGTTTCTGTTATAGAAGATCTAATTTATATTAATATTATACAGGGTGTTTTGTAATTGCGGTAGGAAAATTTAAATGCGTATGTATTGCTGAGCTATTTTTTATAAAAAGTTTATATAAACATAAGTCTTCAAATTTTTGGTTCTTAAAATACAGGGTATTAAGCTTTTTAAAAAACCTAGAAAACTTTTTAAAAACAAAGAAAAACAAGTAAATAAAAACTAAAAATCGACGTTTTGGTAGTCTGTTAATGTTGTTAAGATAAAATTAAATAAAAATTAAAAAAATTAAAATTAAATATTATTTAGGTTTAAAATTTTAAAATGTTTTGCTTTTTTAGGAAATTTTAAAAAACCTTTTACATTATATGTCAAATATGTTAAAATTTAAAAGTAAATAATAGTTAATGTTTATATTTTATATTTTTATTCAATTTTTTCTTGACAACGGGCAGACTCGCCACCGAAATGTCGATTTGAAGTTCTCTATTTACGTGTTTTAATTTTTTTGTGTTTTTTTTGACGTTTATTTTTTTTTGGGGGTTTCCAAATAACTACCATAAATTTAATAAATTTGCCAAACCAATACAAAACATATCTTAAATTTAAGTATTTGTTGCTGTTGTTGTTACATAATTGCTAATAAGAAGTTATAACACTAACAATTGGCCATTGGACAAAGGTTGTATGGTCTAGGATTATGTTTAGTTTTTTGCAAAACTAAGCAAGCTACGTAAAAATATAAAAGAGTTGTATTTTTAGATTTTTAGATGCTTCATACGAAAAAATAAGTTGCAAAAAGTCGGTGGCATACATTTTCTTGTCATTAATATTACCTAAGATGCGTCGTACATCGACACTATTCTCAGTATTTAAAATTAACTTGAGGCTAAATTGACTTTTTATTTTAACAAATTCCACAGCCAATTTTTATTAAAGTCGGATAAGGCATATTTAAGATAATAATAAAATCCGATTTTCTTTTTAAAGTTTAAAACCCTGTATCATAGAAACAAAGCATCTTTGAACCTATGTATGCATAAACTTTTTTATAAAATAAGTTTAGGAATACGCCCTTAATATTTTTTACCGCAATTAGGAAACACACATGTATATTTTTCGAAACAATATCTGCTCATAATATGTGTAAATATTATATACATTTTAATAAATAATCCGTTTCTATTTATATTTCAGCAAATAGCTTTCATTGCAAAATGTAATGTGTTTTATTAATACTATTGCAGTTGGTATTTATCTTCGTCATGAATTTGTAATTTATGTATAAGTGCGTATTAAAATTTAAAAATAAGTTTTTTTTTTTTAATACAATATGTCTACGGATGAAAATGGACCAACAACTTTTTTCTTGCAGTAATTTAAAAAGTTGTTTTTGGCAAACAGGATTTACGTGAAGGAAAAAACCTGCAATTTATTTTTAATTGGAGTGTTATATTAAAAGTTATTAAAAATCAAATGGGCATCCAGTATTTAATATTTTAGATAAAAAAACGTAATGCTAATTTTAAGTACTTTACCTAAATAAAATATTGATATTACAGTAACTACAAATTTAATTTATTTAACTCTCCAATATATTTTAAGCAAAATTATGTGTAAAAAATACAATTTAGTAGACAACAATTTATTTACAGAAATGTAATTACGAAGTGGTCAATGATTTTTAAACTGCAATTTGTTTTTAAATCATTTTAATGTCTAATGCGTGTAAATAAAAACCTAATATTTTTAACACCTATTTTACTTAAATTTTATTGTAAGGTTTTTAAAAACGATACACATAAAATACAAATTAAATTTTAAGAAACCGTTAAATTCCGCGATAAGGGTATATTACAGAAATAAAATAATGTGTTAATTAATTTTCACTATTTGATGCCAATTTAGTTCTTACAACTTTCTATTTGACACTTGACACATGATAGGAAATTGTTCATTTTCCAACTTATCTTTATAGAATGTTAATATTGTTATTAAAGTGTTGATGTCAATAAAAAGTTTTTATGTTTTTGGTCAGATCGTCCGTAATTTTTAATAAAAAGTTTTCCATTATTTTTAAAGCGCGTCCAAGGATTCAGTTCACTTCTAGCAGCCTCGTTAAGAACTTATTTTATGATTGAATTATAATAAAGTAATTTCGTTTGGACGCCCTTTAAGCTATGTTTTTGAGGGTTGCAACCTTTGCTAAGTAAGTTTTCCTAACTCATAATAACTTTTTTTGTATAATCGGCTAATAATTTATTATTCATTTATTTCGTTTACCAATATTTTTATTATATTATTGCAAAAGATTCACGGTCGATGGTAGGTTAGACGTTTATGGAAAAGGAAACGCAGAATTTTTCTGAAAATTTGGCATCTTACATTTTCTTACCTGTTCTATCGATCTAAAATATTTTCAGCCTTGCGACGTTGCCGCTTCTATCAAAAGTCCTAGAAACTTTATTTTTTTAAATGGAACACCCCCTATATTAATAAGTTTTTATATTCGCCCTTTATTATAAAACTTTTTTTGTTTGAACTATTGTCCTATACATATCTCTATCGGTTTTCGAGATAAAAATAATTTGTGTTAAATATGGTCCAAAACATGGCCCTAATTAAACTTAAGTAAATTAGTGCTCTCAATTCATGAAAAGTTGATGTTTTGGTGGTAGTTTAGACAGACACGATGTATTTAATTTACACCGGCAAATCGACTCCATATCATACAGGGGCGTGCTAAAGATACTATTATTTCCGTTATTTCTTAAAAGGGGGTCAAACAATCATTTTTTCAAATAAACCCCCTGTATATTACTCACTAAAATTATAAGATGAAGAAGAAACCTTTAAGATGACATATCATTTCCCTATACCTAAATCATCAAGTTTTCTTAATAAATCCGCTTTTATGTAAAAAAATATTTTTAGAATTTAATTTTAGCAAAAAGATAAATTATTAACAAAATTATTGTAAATTTAGACCTTGTAACGAGCATGTACAAATGCTTGTTACAGTTTTAATATATTCAAATAAGACGAACAAAAATATAGTCATAATAGAACCAAATAGGATAAAACAAAAAAAAACTAAAAAAGCAGAATAAATACATATAGGTGCAAATAGGTCGAAATAGATTTAAATAAAAACCAATATAATAAAAAAAATTGCAAAGACGACCGAATAGAAATAAATAGGATTTAATAAAAACAACTAAAAATGCAGAATATATTCATATAGGCGAGGATAGATCCGGAATAATTTAAATAAGAACTAATACAATCAAATAAAAAAAATGCGTATAGACACCAATAAAACCAAATAGAAACAAATACTTTGGTAGTAAAGGATTACAAATAGATTCGAATAGGATTAAACAAAACCAAATAGGAACACAAAATAAATCCGAATTAAAAACACATTGATTCCATTGCAAAAACCGACCAAGATCAAATAGGATTGAATGCCAAATTCCTATTCGGTTCTATTTGCATTTTTCGACAGGGAAGTCTTAGCTTATTGGTCTGGATCCAGCTATAATAACTTGTATGGTAAGACGCGGAACCCGGGTACGAAAGAGCCTTGGCCCACACACTGGCCCTTTAACAGCTTTAAAGTCGTACTGATTTGTCTTCAATGTTGGCGAGCCCATAAACCTACTATAGACTTGGACCAAGGTAAAAAACGTGGTAAACAAATAACCGTAGAAAAATTGAGAAAAAAAAGAAAATATATTTTGCAACTTAATGGGTATTTACGAAATAATTATAATTAGTACTTATATTATAAAAATAACAAATTAGGAAAAAATAAATAAATATTTAGTGTGGTCCATTAAGTGTGCAACAAATGGAAAACATTTTTATTTGCAATTTGTCAGAAAACTTTATTCTTTATAAAAGTTGGTGCATGGTCCAAAACTCTATTGGCAGTAGTTAGTTTTACTAAAAGTTAAATAATATTCAAAAAGGTCAAAAAAGGCAAAAACTGCTAAAGATTAAAGTACCCTTATTTTTAAAAATACAACAAAATGTTAATTAAAAAGTTATTTAGAATTAAAAGTAATGCCTAAATACCAAGTCATGACTTCCAATTCAAATATATTTTTTTTTTGGAAAATTTTAAATTAACCCTGTGTGATACAGATTTTTATCATTCTGATTCAATATTTCTTTAAAGCGGTAACAACCAACTGACTTTTAAATAAATTGCTTCAAATCGAAGCGAATTTGTAAAATTAAACTGCAATTATATTTTTTAGCTAACCGCTAACTTCAAGTTTGTTGCTATGATATTTACTAGGGCCCTAAAATTATACAAATATGCTTTATATTAAAGCAAATATACTAAAAATAATAAGATGCGTATAAAAACTTCTTATTTACCTTGTAAAATTTTTGTTTCACATTTTTATGAAAGTATAGACAAATAACTAAAAAATTTAAAAAATAAAAACTTGAATAGGAGGTCATGACTTGGTATTTAGGTATAACTTTTAATTATAAATAACTTTTTCATTTAACGTTTCTTTGCATTTTCAGAATTAAGGATACTTTACCTCTTAAGCAGTTTTTATACTTTTTGACCTACCCTGTATACCACTGAACTTTTATATAACTAACTACTGCTAATACAGTTTTGGACCATGCACCAACTTTTATGAAAAATAAAATTTTCTGACAAATTGCAAATAAACAAGTTTTTAATTTGTTGCACACTTAATGGACCCCATTGCATACTTAGTAAACAGAGAAAAAAAGCGTGTACGGAACATTAAGTATTACATATTAAAATTATATAAAATTAATTATAAAAAAAATAACTAAAACTAGATTGAACTTTTGACACCCCCTATCTCCGAAGTCAAACACTTTTGAACCAAAGTCAGTTAAGTTAAATCGTCATTTTTTAGCCCCAGAAATTTGTTGTACTATTTTTTCTTGCATCTTTTAGAGAGTTTGTTGTTAAATAGTTAAAAAAAAATGTAAAGAAATGTAAATTTGTAGCTAGCCAGTATATAAATATAAATGACGTATTTCTGTATCAGAATATTTTTTTTACTTGATTACTTATCTGTTTATATTTAAATTATCTACTATAAAAGCCTTGGTTGCCATAAAAAATATTTATTCCTAATGAATTTAGCTTTAATCTTGTCACAAAATAAGTTATGCTATAGTTTATAAATATTCCGCGGTTTATAATTATATCATTTATTTTATTAAGAAATTATAATAGTAAGGTGCCTAGATCTGCTTTTTTAATAAATAATTAATAGTTTAAAAAAACTAAAAAACACGCTTTTATATGCAACCGAACTAAAAATTAGAAAATAATTTTTCATTAAAAATAATATTGTCATTTCATAGTAAAAAGCGTGGGGTGCATTTTACTATTTTTTCATAACTTTTCCATCATAGATATTGGCAAATATAATAATTATAACATTTAATATATTAAGCACCCCACGCTTTTTACTATAAAATGACAATATTATTTTTAATGAAAAATTATTTTCTAATTTTCAGTTCGGTTGCATATAAAAGCGTGTTTTTTAGTTTTTTTAAACTATTAATTATTTTTCATTTTTTAGTTAGTTATATCAATTAACTTTGCTACTCTTGACAAAATGGCGAAAAAAATTTTTAGTGAACAAGAGTAGCAAAGTTTGAAATATTGCCAACAGATGGCAACCCACTAAAAAATTTCTTCGCAATTGAGTAGCAAAGTTTGGAATGTTGCCAACAGATGGCAAAGAGTAGCAAAGTTTGAAATGTTGCCAACAGATGGCAACCCACTAAAAAATTTCTTCGCAATTGAGTAGCAAAGTTTGGAATGTTGCCAACCGATGGCAACCCAGGTGTTGTTTTTATAATATAATGGAATTTTTTTTTCCTGGCGATCAAAAACAAGATAACGGGATACTGTTTGCAGATTATTGCATTGTCATGGGTCATTAATAAGAGTGCAAAGTTTCAAAGAAATCGAATAGCTGGAAGTTGGTTAAAATTAGGCTCAAAGATTCCGTTACATAGATAGCCAGATGGATAGATAGATAGTTACAACCCAAGTTAATAAAAGCGTGTTAAAAAGTTTTCTTTCGTGCATAGCCACCTTCCCAAATTGGCGCACAACACCGCATTAAAATTTAAAATATGACAGATTTGTCAAAGTCAAGCGTACTTTTCATCTTATGCAAACTCATAAATAGTAAAGTTTGATAACCAATTTTGATTTTATTACTAAAGTTAAAACTCATTTAAAAGAATCCAAAGATCTTTGCGGTGTAAACTAGGCTATCAGTCAGTGGGTAGCTTTGCGGTGTAAACTAGGCTATCAGTCAGTAGGTAGCTAACCCACAATACACCAAAGTTAGAGGTTAGAAAAGTTTATTACCGTTTTATGAAAAATATTAAATTTGTTAAAAATGATGTTTTCCACTGTAAACAACGTATTGAAAATGCTTTGGTTTATTACCTAGTGATAGTTTTCTTTGTCTAAATATGAGGCATCAAGTAAGTGTTTTTATCATTTTTTACAAATTACAGAAGCTTGGTAATTTATGTATAAGTCATGTTGGGCATTATTATTTTGATGACCGCCTGTTTTAAAAAACAAGTGAAGGTTATTCGTTCGTTAAAAAAAAACAGATGAAGGTTATACGCTCCCGGAACGAATACGTTCAGCGAACGAATGAGTTCAATTTAGCAGAATTGAGCCCCTGTCCCCAACCCGTCGGCAAATGTTGTCAAGTTCGATTATTCAATTGTCTAATCTTGCGCATCCGCCAGAACGGACGATTTTTCACTTTTCCGGTTTTCCTGGAAAATGCTGGAACTTAACGGGATACTGTTTGCAGATTATTGCATTGTCATGTTTCCTTAATACGTGTGCAAAGTTTCAAAGAAATCGAATAGCTGGAAGTTGGTTAAAATTAGGCTCAAAGATTCCGTTACATAGCCAGCCAGATTGATAGATAGTTACAACCCAAGTTAATAAAAGCGTGTTAAAAAAGATTTTATCAAATTAAATTTAAAAATGAAGTTTAAAAGCATGCTATTTATATTAAATATTTGCGTGAGTTCAGTAATCCATTATGTTACCTCTGAAGCCATACTGGGTAAGTCATTAAGTTAGTAGTTAGTACTTCCAAAATAACACACTCGTTAGACTAGCTACTTTGTTTATTTATTTATTTTACTTCTGTTGTTGCCTTTTATAACTTTGGGCTATAAATAACTTTAACCGTATCATACTCAAAGGTAACAGATTTAATTACACACGTCTCCCCTGAAGCTAAAATTATACTAGGCTACTAATAGAGATACTAGAGTAAATCATTTAAATAAAACAGGGTGACCAACAAGGTATTTATGAAAATCTGATTTATTTTATTAAAAACATAATGACAGTGCAATTAATAAAGATGCTCAATAGGACCTCTCCCCTGTGCGATGCGTAATTCAATCCTTTGTCGCAACTCTGGTTTCCAGTTGTAGTTCCCCATATTATTTTTCATTTCATAAAACGCTCCACGGATCTTCTGGATGAGTTAATCCTTATTATTTGCAACAGCTGTCAATAATTTTAATTTATAAACAATTAATCATTGTTACAACTGAAGATGCTAATTTATTATTAAATTACCTATGCACACTAGTCTCATTTCTCAGTTCATTATTCTAGAATTTAGGTCTTGGCAACTTCAAACCACAATAATTCAAAAACCGTTAGGAATAATATCATCCTTACTTAAAATTAGACATAGAATTCATATCCAAAGTATCTCGAATACCTCGGCGGCCGCCCTGTATATGTATACAGGGTAATCAAACTTAAGTCTGCACTATTACCAACTTCTGTAATATTGGAGATACGAGTGGGTTAAATTAATAAAGTTCTAGTATTTTTCGCTGCAAAAAGAATTGAACCTCGGGTTTGCAATTTATTGCAAAAATTGTACTTTTTAAATAGAGAAATAGTACACTGAATATTATATTACCGTTCAAAAGATCTACTAAAGAGCTTTAGGCATAAAGCATAAAGGAATGTCCTCTCATTGGAAAATATACTTCTATCTGTTCAAATCATCTTTGCTCAATCAAATTCATTAAGGAACGAATCATATAATGTTGTTTTTGTTTTGTTCACAATAATTATCACAAAAAAAAATTGAAATTTTTTATACTTCTGTAACTCGCTTTAATGAACGTAATGCTTTAAAAATGAACACACTTTGTTTGCTCATTTACGTGCCTTCCATTCATGGTACATATAGCACGTCATAATTTTTGATTTTAAATCGTGTATTCCAAAGTTACATACAGTAAGCTCGCGAAATTTACCTCAGAGAGGAGGTAACTCCTTCACATGCCCCTTTTCTGCGGTTAATGAAAATTTAGTCGGTACACAACGTCAAGCCTGTTAATGCAATTGCTGTATTCCTTTTATGCTCCAGAACCGCCCGGAACGACACCATAAGTGTTCCTTTTACAATTTTTTGACATTTTTTCATATTGTAGAACCGTTCTTGACACTATTCGGTTCTACAAGGTAAAAGGAATACATTAAGTAAGTACTGTTTTTGCTGTAAACCATGTATTTAACTCTGAAGACCAGGAAAATACAAAATGTCAATTTTGTAAAAAAATGGACATGTCCCCTTTTGCAGTTAGCGATTCCTTTGTTGAACGTGTCGATGGTCTAGTCGACTAAAACAAATTCCTAACTCAAACATATTAACCCAGATTTTTTTAAGAATACTATGGCTCGACGCATCAACATGCGATGCCCCTGAATCGATATTGCGACTCCCTGGGCCTTCGCGATGCACAGTTTAGGAAACCCTGGGCAAGATGGTAATAACTTCAGGATTTTCGACCTGACCTGTTAGTCTATTATGGCCTCTTTAATATTTTAAATTATATTTGTTTTTTTTTATGAAAATTATCCAAGAACCAGGGACTTCCTAATGGCATTTTATTAATGGTACTTGTTTTATTTAGCAGTATAAAACTGGTAAATGTAATTTTTTGAAATGTTAACAAATTAACATGTGTTAATTTTTATGCTGGAGATAACATTGGTTAATACTTTTTTATTGTCATTATAATGGCAGCCATTTTTATGGACATCGCCTTGTATAATCAGTGCTGCATTACCTACTAGGCTGACTAGGCTACAGCCTAGAGCGCCGTGGGATAAAATAGGCGCCAGACAGGAAAGGTTTTTTTTGTCTTTAATTTTATTTGTGAATAGGGCGCCGTGAGATAAAATAGGTGCAACACACAGGACCTTTTGTTGGCATCAAGTCCAGCCTAGGGTCCCTAAAGTGTTAATCCGGCCTTGCGTGTCATAGACATCCTAGTGAATAGCAGCCACTACGTGCTGAAAAAAATATCCTAGAAGTATTAATTTGTAATAAGTATGTGTTCTGACAATTGCGTCATAGCCTTTATTTTTTACCTATTGCATATATTAATAGTCGGTGTTGTTTGACCAAATTTTTTTAAATTAAAATAAAAACGCTTAAGTAACAATTATACCTAAGAGTATTTTATTTAACATCTACAACACTGTCATGTGCAAACTTACATATTAGAATATTCTTGACAAAATGGTGGCAAAAAGTTTCAGTAAAGATTAATTAATTTTACCGTTAAACCTTGGTAAAATTAACAGAAAATAAAAATATTAAGTAAATGGATTATCAACAAGTTTATTAAAATATTGCGATTAAATTATAATGGATATTTATTAAAAGTACCTGAATAACCAGGACCCACTCTTAATAAATTATTTTTTACCTATAATTTAGTATAGTTTAAATGCCTTAAATCCCATTTAAACCTAATAAACAACTTTTTTTTGTGTGGCTTCTGCTTAGGCAAATGCCTTTTGCCTGGACAAATGGTGTATTTTTATTTTTAAATCAAGCCCTTAAAGCGGAAGACTTTAAACGTAGAGTGCATTTTTTGCGCAACCCTTTTTAATATTTATACAAAAGGATTCAGAATTTTACACAGGAGGATCCAGAATTTTTGTCAAAAATAAATCCGTGTAAAATAAATAATTTTATAAGAACTTCGTTTGAATAATCAATATTTGCATTCATTTTGGAAGAATATTTAAAACAACGTCAATAACTGTTTATAGGTTACTTATAAAAGTCACCTTACTGTTATAAGCTTGATATTTTCATGGTTACTTAAAATTAAATTCTAAAAATATTTTTTTACATAAAAGCGGATTTATTAAGAAAACTTAATGATTTAGGTATAGGAACATGATATGTCATCTTAAAGCTTTCTTCTTTATCTTATATTTTAGTGAGTAATATACAGGGGTTTATTAAAAAAATGATTGATTGACCCCTTTTAAGAATAACGGAAATAAGAGTATCTTTAGCACGCCCTGTATGATATGAAGTCGATTTCTCAGTGTAAATTAAATACATCTTATCTCTCTAAACTACCACCATAACATCAACTTTTCATGAATTGAGAGCACTAATTTACTTAAGTTTAATTGGGGCCATGTTTTAGATCATATTTAACACAAATTATTTTTTAGCTCGAAAACCGATAGAGATAAGTATAGGACAATATCAACAAAAAGTATTATAAAAGGGCGAATATAAAAACTTGTTAATATAGGGGGTGTTCCATTTAAAAGAATTAAGTCTCTGGGACTTTTTAATAGAAGCGGCAACGTCGCAATGCTGAAAATATTTTAGATTGATAAAACAGGTAAGAAAATGTAAGATGCTAAATTTTCAGAAAAATTCTGCGTTTCCTTTTCCATAAACGTCTAACTTACCATCGACCGTGAATCACCCTGTATTACAGTAATTTGCCTAACAGGGACAAATGCATTTACCTAAGCAAATGGCTTTTAAATAAAAATTATTTTCATGAAGTTAGGCAGAAGCCATTTACCTAAAATAACCATTTACCTGCGACATCCATACTGTGTTAGTAAAAAGTACAGCAACTTTTAAATTTCTTTAAAACCTTTAAAGCTAAATTAATTAAATTTGGGATTTAAAAGGTATCGGACATGAAGAATTTATTAACAAGTTTCATTTTCTTTTATTTATTTTTATTGCAATAAATAGTGCAGGCGTAATTTGGGTCTACAAATTTTTAAAATTTCATTTTTACTAGCCCCTAAGATATGACAACACCACATTTAAGGTAAAAGTTCAGATGCGCTCAGATACCTCTGAAGCACTTTAAGCTGAGCACCAAGATATAACAAAACCGCAAAGTTATTGAAAATTGGCAACAATGCCGATATCACTTATTAAGTAGGTATGCCTTAAAACCCCTCAAATATCAAATTTTGTAAACACAACTTAAGCAGTTTTAAAAATATGTAGGCGCGAATGTACTAAAAGTTCGATGTATAATATCTCGGCAATAGAGACAAAATTCTTAAAATTTAAAAACTTACTAAAATTTTTATACGGCCAACTTAATGCAATTAAAAATAAATAAGACATTCCATTTAAAAAATTAAAAACACATGTAGCACAAAACTGGAAAATCTGGCGACAGTGTCGATACACTATTTAATTCCACATGTCCAAAACATCTTAGATATTAAATTCGGTATATGCAGCATTAGCGGTTTCAAATATGTTTAGGGGTTGCAGTACTTTTTACTAACCGAGTATAGAAGATACATGGGTCGTCCTATAAGCTTTTAATTGAGTTTTAATGTGTTAAACACTAGCAGGTAAAGATTAGATAAAGAATGGCTGCATGTAAACATTTTCTTATAGAATGAAGCATTGGCCCCTCTTTATCGTCGCTTTAGACCTTCTTCTTTCTACGCATCAAAATTCACCATGACATTATCAAGTTATAGACAAAATTTTAAAATTGTTGTAAAATAAAACTCAAAATATTACATAAAATTAGGTGTATAAAAAAAATAACAGTTTATTATTTATAATTTGTTTATAGGTCTTGCAACGCAAGGGCAGACTTTAGGAAATCCTACTCTGGAATCAGGTATAATAAATAAAAATCTAGTTTAATACGTTGTCATTTGTCAGTGATACTGTTT